>PITA01001227.1:29215-207908 GCA_004023965.1 Spilogale gracilis | reverse complement strand
TACCCAGGCACTCTGTCTTTGTGACTATGATTACTGTTACTACATATGTCATTTTAGTTTTTAAGTTCAATCTAAATTCATGAGTATTTGACTTGTATGAAAGGATGTGCTAATTTAACCTTATTAGCAAATAAATTAAACTGAAGTGTCTGAATTTTCCTCTTGACAGATTTTGGGAAAACAGAAATGTGTACTGTAACAGTAAAAATAAGTTGCATTTTATCCACATTTACTAACAAAAACATTTTGTCATCATGTGATGTGCAACACTGGGCAGTATTAAAAATATCACTATTCTTAAAATCAATTATAGCACCATTGAAAATTCATTTGATTTATTTTGTTATTGTAGTGACAATAAGAAATGTAATGAGATAATTTATAAAGGACAAATACAAATTATCCTACAACACTGGAAAATAACCTGGGATAATGGTAACTATCACGAGTAAAGCCAATCACAGTTGATTATACAAAGGCAAGTAAATTGTTCCATGACAGAGCACAGAGAAATATAAAAAGAAAAACACTGGCGTTTGAAGAAGAGAAGCTTAATTCTCTCTATGAGGAAGAAATCCTTTAAGAAATAGACCCATACCTTAACACTTGCAACATAGATTGCTTTGGAGCAAATATTTAACTTTGGCCTTATTTTATTTGGGAAAGCATAGAGGAAAATGTATCTGTCTTGCTATTTTTAGACTAATATTTGTGGCACATAAGCATCATCTCAGGATACTCATGCATTTTCTGAAAACAATATAATTATCACTGAAAATATAAATATTTGGATTATTTTAAAAGTTATATCTCCTGAAAAACATCAAGGGAGCTTGGAATGTGTTACCTTACATCATACGAATTTCACATGTTGGACCCAGAATGAGTCTTGAAGAGAGCGGGAAACTGATTCCTGCTTATCTGTGTTTCCCCAGGAATAGAATGATTCTTGGATCCTTCTCTCATCTACTATCAAAAATATCACTCATCTTTTCCCATTCTGTTAAATGTAATATAAAGACTATGCTGATGATTTTATGTTTGCAAGGAAATAATTCCATGTATAACTTACACATAAACATGTTCTATGTTAGTTACATCTTAGGCTTTCACTAATAGTTGATGAATGAATGAAACTCCAAAAACATCCCAATTAATATCAGTTTTGAAACAAAGTCACAATACCACCATCCCTACCACCTTCTCCAATAATAAAAACACTCCAACTCAATTAAAGATAAGAAAATTAATAGGTTAACTTTTAAAATGTATTTATAAATTATACAATTATATATAGTTGTTATAGGAATTGATCTATAAATTATATTTAATGATATAAATTTTATGTCATAAACAATAGAGAATATAAGGACAGGTTTATTTACTGGACTATAAGATCCTTGAGCACAGGACCATAGTATTATCTCTAATTCTTAGATTAGTTTCTGTTGAACTGATAAATAAGTGAATTTTTTGTAAAAACATAACTTGCATATGAATATTATTTCAAAAAACAATTTGTAAATTCATATTGTTTAACGCACGGGGTAAATTTTTGCAAAGAATCAATAAAGCTCAGGAATGGTAGGGATTGAGGTCCATTCACAAAAATCTACAAAGCACCTTAATATAATTTATGGCTGGTTTGTACTAGTAATTCTACAGTCACTGATCAATGTGTGTATTTCTATGTATCTTTGCATCTTATTATTATTTGCCTTACCTGCTGTTCCCCCCAAAACATAACACCTTAGAGTAACTGACCCACTTAACATATTTCAACTAGGCAATTATTATTATAAGGAAATTAAATCAGAATTATAATATTTCTGAAGCATATTTCTGCCACTTCAGTAAAAATAGGGTTTTCTGTATACTTGACCTTTCTACTTGCTACAAAATGAGAACACAGATTCTCCAACTGTAAACCACCAGTATTAACTCCTGGTTGTAGTATAATGTGAGAATGAGGCAAGAATAAGGGCTGTAGACTACAGGAGCAAAAAGCAGTATAAACTACAGCTATCTGTGAAGGCAACCCCTTTCCTCCAAGAATGCAAATCCCAATTCCAGTCACCCACCCTCTTTCTCCATCTGCCAACATGAGAAGTAACCATGCTTAGTCACCTTCCCTTTTCAACACCTATTAAATCTGGCTAAAGTCTCCTCTCTGTTCTGCAAAGATTCAAAATGTCATCTTCAACCTTATTAGCTATGAAAGAAATGCAAAGTATTTTCAGCTAAACCAATGAAGCTCCTTAACTGTAAATAACAATTTGGAAAAACAGAGAGTAAACATTCTCTTTCATTTATTCTCTCACGTCCTCTTATTAGTTTTTCACCTACATTTCAGGGAAATAGGCTTTGGCTATAATAAGAATTTCAAACTAGAAGCTCGGAAAGAATCAAGTGTTTTGGGTGTTTAACAATTTTTTATTTAAAATTTAAAGATGAGGAAGTTGGTTTAGACTGATCTCTAAGGTATCTTCCGAATCTACGATTATAATTGAATCCTACAAAACAACAGAATGGTTATTAGGCAAATTTCCACTTGGTATCATTTGTGGTCCACAAAGAAACACAACCCAAACTACAAAATACTGAAAGGCTCAATGAAAAATCCAAATGATTTAGTAAAATAACTGTTGATGTGAAGGAAAATTAAAACAAGTTTATCTTGTTATTTATTTCAGAGTTGAAAATATTAGAGCAATCCAAAAATCTTTAAAAACATATTATTACACATAGTCTCTGCTTATTTAGATATTTATTCTTTTCTTTAAAAGATTTATTTATTTTAGAGAGGAGAAAGAGCATGGCGGAGAAGGACAGGAGGAGAGAGGAGAGAGAACCCGAAGCAGTTTCTATGTTTAGCACGAAGCCCAATGCAGGGCTCAGTCCCATGACCCTGATTCACAACCTGAACCAAAACTAGGAGTCAGTCACTTAACCAACTATGTCACCCTACATAGAAAATATTTAGCTTTAAAATCACAACCATGTTTTCCTTTTCTTTTTTTTTTAAAGATTATTTATTTATTTGAGAGAGAGAGAGTGAGTGAGAGAGAGCATGAAAGGGGAGAAGTTCAGAGGGAGAAGCAGACTCCCCGCAGAGCTGGGAGCTGGAGGTGGAGGTGGGGCTTGATCTGGGACTCCAGGATCATGACTTGAGCTGAAGGCAGTGGCTTAACCAACTGAGCCACCCAGGCGCCCCACAATCGTGTTTTTCTTTCTTTTTTTTTTTAAATATATATATTTTTTAAGATTTTATTCATTTGACAGAAAGAAGCACAGTTATAACAGAAATACAAGCAGGATGAGTGAGAGAAAACAACAGGCTTCCCCGAAAGCAGGGAGGCAGGGCTGGATCCTGGGACTCCAGGGTCATGACCCAATTAGAGCAGAAGGCAGACACTTAATGACTGAACCACCCAGGTGCCCAAACCATGTTTTTCTATGTCTGATTGGCTCCAAAATATTTTTAGACCATGGCCTACTTGGTGGTGTTTGGTTTTGCTTTTGTTTTTAACTCACCTCAGGACCTAAAATTCCTGACATCAGTCATAGTTTTAGTTTTCCATACCTTTATCAAAACTAACTCATGATAGAAATAAACCTCTACCACTGGCTGATATATAAGAAATTTTTATTACTCCTTTTGGGTAAGACATTTACTTGCATTCATATGCTTTTGGGCTTTTGGAGATTCCTGAATTCTACTTCTACAATCCCCATTACTTTTGGAAGTGAAAAAAATTAGGCTGTCTTCATTTTGAAATGGATGTGGTATTCATTTAAATATATAAACATGTACATGTATGCATATATTCAAACACACTAAGTCTCTAGAGAACTATTTTGAGAAACACCGTCAATTTCCTCATTATCTTCTAGTGTTGAAACAACTTCTTTCTTAAAAATAATAAAGGAATCTCCTGTTTCCCCCAGTGTTCAGGAAATTCCCCAATTGTGGTTGAGAGACTGTGTTGATGGATCATGTCCTATTTGTAATCTTTCTGAAATTCTCTTCAGATTTCAGTGTATGAGGAACTTCAGAAAAATCACTATGACCTCTCGGTAAAATCAGTGCAAACATCTTCAACTACTCCTTCTGTGTGTCTTAGTGATCCTCAGTCATCCTGCATACTAAGCCAAGGGAGGAGAGTGGCTGTAGACAGCTGTTTATTCAGTGAGCTACAAATGGGCAAGGGAGAATAGACTTCTCTCTTTATCTTTCTGTTTATGATGTTCTTTATGAAATGACACAACTGATTTGATTTAAAAAAGGTTAATTTTTTTCATTACTCACTATAGAAGGTAATTAATTTTGCTACTTCCATTTTACCATTACAGTATTTAAAATTGAGAAAAGTTAGGTGTTAAAAACAAATAGGTGTTGGAAACAGAATTTATTTTTACTCCTAGGCCTATGTATCAAAATCCTAAACTGACCTTTGTAAAGTGCATAATACATGTCTATAAAGTAATGATATATATCCAGCCAACAACTAATAGCCTTTGAAATGCCTGGAAAACACAGTACCCAAGACTTTGCCTTTATTCCAGGTTATTACCAGGGAATAGTCCAGCTCAGAATCAATTTCATAGCATCCTCCTTTTTGACTACAAACTCCATTTTCTTCAGTTCTTTCTAAAGCTCCTTTTTGCTAAATCTGCTCTTCAGATCCTTCCAACTATTGTTTCTCTTTCCTCTCTAGTTTGGACCCAATTATTTATCCACTGAATAATTCTTTATTGAGATCACCTAGCACATTTGCGCCATTATGTTTTCACTGAATAGGCTCAGCAAATTCACATCTGTGTTAATATCATGTGTGTCCTTTCAATCCCATTACCACGGCTTAATACACACACACACACACACACACACACACACACACACACACACAGAAATCCCTCTACCTATTGGCATCATTAAAAAATCTTTGTTTTCTAATTCAGCTAAAGCCTCTAATCTCTCTCCAAATTCTTTTTATCTGCACTTTGCCACCTTTATTCACAGAAGATAAATTAATTACGAACACTGTATTGGCGAGGAATAGTTGTCCATAAATTCCCATACCCCAAACTAAACCTTATGTATAGCCACATCACCAATAACCTCCTTAAATAGTAATCCATGCTGCTATGCCTTATGTCATTTCTTCCTCAGACCCTGGTCAAGTTGTCATCATATCCAACTTAAACACCTTCAAAGTCTTCCTCCATATTGTCTCTTTTTCTAATCCATTAAATATGCTCATATTTATTCCCTTCTAAACAAACCAATGATTTTCCCTTGATTTTATTTTAACCCCTAGCCTTCTCCAATACTTTTTTTTTACCAATTTTTAGAAAAGGTTTTTATTTATAATAATCATTTATATCCACTTCCACACCCACCATTCATTCATCAACACCCAGCATTTGTCTTCCTTCCCAAGACATCTACTTTACTGAGTGAAACCTCCTTTCACTAATTAGCATACTACCAATTAACAAATTCAGTGGACATTACCTATAGCACATCTGCTGGGCTAATAATCAAACTTCCATCAGTTCTCAATCACTTACTTCCATGATGAGTGTGGTCTTATACCTCTTTGATCAACTCTTGAATAACCATTTTGCCAGTATTTGTACCTTTATTGCTGCTCTTTTAAATCTACACCAACTTCTGTGAATCTTGGTGATTTCTGCTATGATGATGGTATCATTTGCCATATCTGTAAGTTGTAAATCTATAACTCAAACCTCTCCTCTACCTTCAGTCTCAGTATCAAAATGCATGCCGTATGCTAATGCAGAGTTGTCAATTAGGATGGGTAAAAATGGACTTATCTTCCCCTAAAAACTAATGATCCTTTGGTATTTTTTGTCCCAGTTAGTGGTATTTTAATCTGTCAAATAAATCAAACTGGGACCCTGGAAGTAATTCCTTAATTCTCCCTTTTATCCAACAGTATAGTTGCCAAGTATAGACAACTTGACCACTTAATAGCCTATGAATACATCACTCCTCTATATATTGAATAGCTTAATTTGCTATTTCATAATATCCTGAGACTCCCATAAACCAAAGACCCCCATTAACAAACTGGTAGCTTGGAGGTTATATATGACTCAGACATTTTTTCTATTACTAGTGTTGATCATATACAGTCATGGGTAGATGGATAGATAGATACATAATATTTCATGTGTAATTGAATGTAGTTTAAAAAATGCTTCTGGTCCTCCAAAATCTATTCTGCATTTTTGTCCTTTATAAGAAAATGTTTAATGAGCAATGGTTATCTGGTCCTTCAATATCCATTCTGCATTTTTCCCTAATAATGAAATGTTTAATGAGCAATGGTTACTCAGAATAAAAAAAAAATCCATTTTATAGTCTTCCTTGCACATAGGCAGGTGGACATGGAATACTCTGTAGCAGTTTCCAGTAACCTTATCTAGATGAGAACACTCTCCTCCTCTATCATCTCATTCATTTCTTCAGGTGCCTAGATGCATGAATCACAACAGTAAGAGTTAGACCCCAGTGATGGAGAAATGAGCTAGACATAATCTGGCTCCATAAAGTTTTGGTAGAACAGAACTGACATTCGAGCCTTGGACTGCACTTCTCAAGACTAATTTGTGAGCAATAAATAATTTCATTGTTTCTGAAACACTTATTTTAGGATATCCTGTTATTTGCAGCTGAACCTAATTCTAATGAGTACACCAGATTTTTGGCTATTTTTGAAAGACTGGACAATCTGGCAATTCTATGCCACATTTCCCCATGGCAACGAGTGGCTGGAGAAGAACAGCTTTCATGTTAAAAATTCTGCATTGTCTCCCTCTCTGGGCTTGTTTCTTTAATAATTAATTTTATTTGCATTTGAATATCAAAACCACTGAAATACAAGATACAATCCAATTTCCTTAACATAACATTCAAGGCCTGTGATGATTTGGTGACTAAACATCTTCTTAATACTCCTTTCATCCTTTATTCTTCCCCTAAACAAACTCCTTGCATTTCCCTATCTATATCAGTCTCTTACAAATCATCTTTTCCTTGATTTAGAAAGTATCTGCTGCCAGAAAGGGCCTGGAATGCTCCCCATTCCAAATAGCACTTGAGCTGTAGGGGGCCCACTGTGATAATTGACCAAAGATGTTCCTTCTTACTGGATGCCTTCCCACTCCTCTAGGTTGAGTTACATGTCCATTTTCTACCCTTGCAATACCTATTACTACATTATTTTAAAAATAAATTTCTGCAAAAGAATCTATTACTCAAAAGTATTGTAAGTAAAAAAGAATAAGTAATATGTAGGGTGTTATTTTTTAAATTTGGGTTACCAAAACTCCAGAGATTGTGAAACAGTAAATTTAAGACTATGCCCAGGAACCTGAACTTGAAACAAGCACCTCTGATAATTTTCACACAGGCAATGCAACTTCATTTTGACAAGAAATATTTTTGGAATGTGAATTCCTGGAGATATTGGACTGTTTTATTTATCATATTATACCCAACTCCTAGATCACTGCCTTTTACTCAGTAAATGCTTGTTAACATAGTGTCTTCTAGCATTTGGGAGAAGCAGGAATCCTTGCAGGTCATGAGGTCAATCTAATAAAACACAGCTAACATACATAAAGGCATCACCTCTGTTCTTGGCTCAGTATGACAAGCTATCAGTCAGAAGTTGGTTAGCATCATCTGTACTAAACAAAAATATGAGTGTTTAGTGCTTTATCTATGTTTCTAACTCCCATACAGAAGCTCCATGTAGACCAGTAATACAAGTGTGTTTACTCAAAGGTAGCATTTACTTCCTTATAATTGGAACTAGGTATCTGTGAATGGCAATGCAGCACTCCATATGTACTGGCCACTCAATAATTCTAGTGGCTGATCATATACATAATTTTCAAAATAATGTGTATGTTTCATTTTGATTTGGATTACCAAGAGTAAAACTATTGTGCTTTTCAATTTAGTAATGGAACATATGCTGGCGTAACTGAGATTTAACAAATAAAAAGATAAGTGACTATTTTCACATCCCTAATTTCAGATGCCTTGTCACCCTCGATGTTTTTCTCATTGGTCTAATTCCCTAAAAATCACATAGGAAATCATTCATCTTCATGTATAAACCAAAGGTTTGGGAATATTATAGGAACATTTTTTTTAAATTAACTCTAAATAAGTACAAGGGTACCTGGGTGGCTCAGTTGGTTAAGCATCTGCCTTTGGCTCAAGTCATGAACGGAGCCCCACCTTGGGCTCCATGCTCAGCAGAGAGTCTGCTTCTCCCTCTTCTTCTGTCCCTCCCTTAACACTATGCACTTGCGTGCTCTCTCTCTCCAACAAATAAATAAAATCTTAAAAAAAAAAAATTAGCTGGAGTTAAAAGATACATACCTATATACCACTAATGTGAGGAATAATCATTCTTTCAACCATAAGTCAAGCTCCTCTCAGGATCACCGCCGGCTACTTCTCTTCCCTCTTATAGCACTTGTCTTTAATAAGGCCTCTTTGTAACTTTTTCTATTATCTTTGTATCTTTGTATCTTTTTCTATTCCATTACTTTTTATTCATGTCCTTGCCAGACTCCACTAAATACTCTAAACCACATATGCACTTGGGTTTTTCTTCTAAATAGACCTTGAAATTTCCTTCTTAATGCCAACAATTAGTCAAACTGAGGGTTTCCATTAACTGTGCAGGTTTCCGGACTAATGTCTCAGGGTGATATATTTTAACCCTGGGCACGTCTTTAGAGTACCATAATAAGTATCTTCAATTGGGCACTGTCTCTGTAAACAATAACTTTTTCAATCTCTGGGCTGGTTTTCAGTATCAGCTAGAGGATATATTAGAACTTGTTTACCTGTTCAAATAAATTTAAAGATTTTAGGGTTGGCTTAAAAGAAGAATTGTAATTAATTATACAACTGCTCCTAGTATGATAGAACATGTGAAGCCATATTCTGAGTCTTTTAGGCCTTAGGTTAATTGTAAATAATAGATAAACATGAAAATGTATAGGAAATATTTTTCAAGCAATCTCGTAACTCAGAAATATAATACAAAATGAAATCATCCTTAATATAAGTGAAACACAGCTCAAACATACATTTTACTGAGTAAACATATTCAATAGAACACATAACCTTTGCAAATGAGTTGCACTTTCACTATACAGAAAAACTCTAATGGTAAAGTACTTATGCCATAATAGGCTGCTGAAATAATGTGATTCATAATTATCTATAGTCCAATAGAATCAAACAGCCCAATTTACAAAATGTCTTTTTACATCTAAATAGCAGAGATTCACTTCTTTTCTTCATGATCAGGGGGATAAAGGTCTTAAGGCTTCCTTCATTTAGAAGGCTAAAATGACTATGCTCTCCTGGCACTTTTGTCCTACCTCCTAACCCCTGAAACATACATATGGAAAGGGAGAAATTATTTACACAGCATCATTCGTGATACACAGCTTGGATCCAAATCACATTTAATTTTATCTCAAAGTGGTGTCAACCATAATGCATCACAAAAGTGAAAAGACAGCGCAGCAAGCTGTGTTTACAACACAAAGGCAACACGTCCATTACTTGTTACATATCAATTCCTTTGATCCCTACAGCACACTTTGGAGAGTTTTTACCTCTTGTCCAGAGGAGTAATGAGCAAATAGTATATGTATTTTTCCTTTAAATTTTTATTTTCCTCCCAAACACTCATGGATTAGGTGGGAACTCTCTTTCAGTAAATCAACAAAATTTTTGATGTTTCTAAACATGGATTAAATACTTTAGCAACAGAAGTAAACATTCTTAGAATGTATCTGCTTTTAAGAAAATTTTAAGAAGATTCTGAGTCACAGAGCTTATTTTTTCTGTCAAAAGAGAAAAATTTTCTGTTCAGCAATCATGAAAAATACACCCAATCTTAATTTTAGCTGTTGAAGTAAATACTCCAAAATGTTTTAAAGCCACCAATAAAATCAAATAAAGCAGGATCCCTTGCAGAACCCATTGGAATTTAAGATTTCAATATAGTTTAATTAAAGTTTATAATATGAAAAACATAGTTTATAATACATTTGTTTATGCTCTAACACTTATAGACATAGGAATTTATTTTATAGCCCCAAATTAGAAAATGAATTTCAAATTCATTTACAAAACAATAAATGTCCTTGAAATTTTCTAAGAATTGAAGCTTTCTTTTTGACAATAAACTTCATAGTTTCTTAAGGAGGATAATTAATAATTGTCTATGAATAAGACTATTTTTAAATACAAAAAAGATTGCAAGAATTATAAAGTATTACTAAGAGAAGAAAATCAATATTGAATAACTAATCTTCTTAGGCCTAAAGCAATTTGGGTCACAATGTGATTGAATTTAATAGAAACTGACAAATTCTTAGTACATATTTTTAATGAAAGCTTGGAAGTTTTCAAATTATCACAAAAACTCAAGTCTTATTTGCAAGTGTATTTGACACTTATTTCCGTGCTGGGTGATATGCATTTGGCAAATTTCACATAGGTAAAACCTTATGCCAGTTTGAATTAATTAGGTAGTTTTAATAAATCTATAACAAAGCTTTCCTTTATTTGTCCAATAAACTATGTATATGCACCATTTTTATTTTCATCTTTCTTTTAGACTTGTAAATTAAAAAAAAAGAGAGAGAGAGAGAGAGAGAGAGAGAGAGACAGTTTTTCTGTTTTCAGTATAGACCTATGTTCGGTGTTGCTCTGTCCCATTGCATCCTTCATGAGTCAGTGCCCCAAAGGCTGTGGTCTACATCTGCCCTCATGCTTACACTATAGGGGTATGTGTGCACATGGTAGGAGAAAATATTTCCTGAACGATTCCAGTGGATTTTTTAAAAAATCTCTTTGTAGCCACATTTCTTTTGCTGAATTATACTGTGACTTGTTTACCTTTTGTGTAATTCTAATTTTATATAAATCTATTTCTAGCTCTACCTAGCAAATATATTATGATTAACTCATCAAGAAGCTAAAGCTTGATACACTCTTGGAAAGCTAGCCACCTTTATCTCCATAACAAACCTAGGAATGAAAATATTTACTTAAAATATCATGCTTTGTGTTTTGGAAAATATTTGTTTTAGGAAGAGTATGGGTTCTGAAAGTATGCTGAAAATAATGATTTTTCCTTTGGCACTCGGTAATCATATTTAAAGCATAAAGATTTTATAAGTACTCATTCAATCGTCTAATATTAGTCATCTATGATTCTCCAAATAAGTAAAGAGGATAACAAATATATGACATGAGCCTTGCTCAGGAACTTACAATGTCAATGGAATTTAAAGAGTACAGATTTTCTAATGAATAATAATATCTATTTATCACTGTGAACATAGGTATGAATTATTTTAAAAGAAAAGGAAAGGTGAATTCCTCAACAAGTAGACTGTGCTTACTGAATTAACAAAACAGTAGCAAATTAGAACAAATTGACCTTTTGTTTCATTAAGTATGGCGCTAACTGATAAGTTCAGATAGAAAATCAATCAGCATTTTAACACACCAAATTAGAGGAAATAAACTTGCTTATAAAGTGAGTAAGAAAGTAACCCAGTTACAGATTTAAGGACCTGCATACTAATCAGCATGACTATCAGTTTATTATTAGTTATGTTTTATTTGTAAGATTAACTAAGTCCATATAGGAAAAAGACAACTTATTATAGACAAGTGGGACAGGGATAATTTGGAATTATACACTGTTTTTGAAGAAGTTCTATGATCAATTAATCTTATTCCCATGAAATGGGGCTAAATGGTGAATCTTCCAAAGCCAGATTAATAGAGAGAATTTGTTCAACAGAATGTTCTATATTTATTGAAACAATTTATTTTGAACCACTAGGTCATGAAGTAGTGATCTGTCCTGGGCATCAACAGATGGCACAACAGAAGTAAGTCCAAGCTCTTCATAGTAAATGGAACATAATTTGGACTCAGAAATGCCTGAAAATTATAGGAAGTGACTGTAATGGCTTCTCTTTTTGTTGTTGTTATTGTTGTTGTTGTTATAATTATTATTATTTTTTTTTTCTGGATTGTTAATTTTCTGTCAGAAGTAACCAGCTCTAAGCCTATTATTTTAGACCACTATAAATTTAGTTAAGTTCTGAGTTTGTTTGTTTTTTTCCCTCCTCAATTAGGTAGATCAGGCAATTTTTTCTTTTGTCCCTCAAGTCTCTAAATAAGTGTTCTGAAAAAAGGAACAAATAAACAAAGAGTTGTAGGTGGCAGGAGGGTAGTGGCTTCTGAGGTCAATAAATGGGAAATATTACATACATATATTTCCCACAGAGCTTCAGAGTATTTCTTGAAATCAGTGAAGTCCTATATTAAATACTATTACTTCAGTTATACAATGCAGTATTTCTCTAAATTTTAAAGTCAAAGTATCATTTTTAGAGGCTACAGATTTTTTGTATCTCCTGGATCTTTGGAATCATGGAACATGGTTTTATAAATGACAGAATCCACACAGATAATATTAGAAGTAACTCATATGAGAAAGAGCATGTTTCCCACCCTAAGCAAATATATCCTGAACTCTTAGCCTGTTTCACTTTTTGCACTGGAAGGTGAAATGAACTGCCTTCCAAAATGATGGCATGGAGTACTAGTACTCTCACAGTAGCAACAACATTATATTATAGAGTCATTCAAAGATAGGTGTTATGCCAAACAAAAAGAACTGTGGTCCCTGGTATACAACTAATACAGAATTTTCAAAACCAAATACAATAATTGCTCTAATTCTGTGATTGATTTTGGTGGAGAATTTGCCTTATACAAACACTAATCTAAATTCCCTTTCCAGTTCTATTGGACACCTTGGAAGCAACAAAAAGACAAAATTTCCCATTTTTATTTTCTGATATGATGGAGAAGCAATCTCTGATTTTTTTTTTATTTAAAGCTTTTTTAGAAGTGAGCTACAACTCCAGTGAGCATAGCATAACGCATAAACTTGTTGAATCACGGTGTTGTACACCTGAAACTAATGTAACATTTTGTGTCGACCATACTTCAATTAAAAAATAATGATAAAATGGGTGCCAGACTGGAGAGTCATTGGATCATGTGGCTTTTGATGTCAAAGTTCTGAGTTCAAACCCTACACTGGGTGTAAAGATTACTTTAAAAAATAATAATGATAGGGGCGCCTGGGTGGCTCAGTTGGTTGAGCGACTGCCTTCGACTCAGGTCATGATCCCAGGGACCCAGGATTGAGTCCCACATTGGGCTCCCTGCTCAGCGGGAAGCCTGCTTCTTCCTCTCTCACTCCCTCTGCTTCTGTCCCTTCTCTCATTGTGTTTCTCTCTGTCAAATAAATAAAATCTTTAAAAAACAATAAAAATGATAAAATAAATTCAGAAAAAAAGTTAGCTGGAATATCTTATTTATACGTAATTAGAAGCACTAAAAAACGTTCTTCCTGCCAAGGACCCTATTGAAAGGCTAGCATTAAAAATGCATTTATTTGTTACCATACTGTCATTAAAATATTTTTAAATATCCCACCTCTTGAAGAGAATTGTTGTATTAAGCAATTTTGTCATCTCCGAGTGCCATTTAGCTTGAGGGTTTTATTTTGTTTTGTTTTTTCTTTTCCTTCTGTGTATTGGCTAACATCAGCTACAATGCAGAAATTTAAATGAAGCTTAGGAAGTAGAGGCAAAAAAGGAAGAAAAATTATATTTTAGAATGTTAGTTACTGTCCAGTAATTGCGCAAGTTGGGAAAGAGGGGCAAATTTAATTGCATCAAATTAAAAAAAATATGTTTATTTTAAGATGAGTATGGATTGGGAATATAGCAAAATTATAAACCTGCAATCCTAGGGAAAACAACAACATGGATGTCAGAAAAATGTCACCGAAGGTTGGAGTGGATAGACATCGATAATCTGTCATCGAATACATGGTTGTGTAGTTAAAATGCATTTGTTTTAAAGTCCCTCTGATCTGGCTTTGCATTTTGGCTCTGCACTGGGCAGCATTCTCCCAGACAAGTTGCTTTCTTTTTTTTTTTATTCATTTTATTTTATTTTATTTTATTATTTGACACAGAGAGAGACCACAAGCAGGCAGAGAGGCAGGCAGAGGGAGAGGAGGAAGCAGGCTCCCTGCTGAGCAGAGAGCCCGATGTGGGCCTGGATCCCAGGAGCCTGAGATCATGACCTGAGCCGAAGGCAGAGGCTTTAACCCACTGAGCCACCCAGGCGCCCACAAGTTGCTTTCTTATCCTCAGATTCTTTATTTGAAATAGTGATTTTATAAAATGACCTACTAGTTATAATTGTTTTGAGGATTATATAAAATTATTTATGCAACAGAGAGCCACGATTAATGGCTAATGCTTTCTGAAAGTTCATAATGTATCAAAACCTCTTATAAGCACTTTAACTATATTAACACATTTAATATTCATGGCATAGCTATGAAGTAGGCACTAACGTTGTCATTTACATTTTACAAGTGAGAAAATCGAGGAGCAATAAGGTTAATAACTTGGTCAAGTTCACACAGCTAGCCAGAGCTAGGATTAGAATTGATGCAGTCTAATTCTAGAAATGGGACTCTTAACCACTCTAATAATTCTTGATCAAACATGATTAATTTATTGTCAGTGCTCTTCAATCATTATTTTATTCCTGGCCTACTTTATACACATTTATAATTATAATCTGATACAATTCCCTGACATAATTTAAAATATAAAACACTGAAAGGAAAAAACTTAGACAAACATCCTGTATAATTTTGAAAATTTTAAATAATTTGCACAAAGCAAAATAATTGGAGATATTATAATGACTACATAATAAAGACTTTATTTGAGCTTTATTAGAGGAATTTAGAGTTAATTTGGTTCAGGAATTCACAAACTACCTTCCACAGGCTACATCAGTCCCACTGCCTGTTTTTATGCCACCTATGAGCTAAGAAGGGTTTTTACATTTTTAAATAGTTGAGAAAAATAAAAATAATATTTTGTGACATACAAAAATTATATAAAAATCAAATTTCAGTGTGTATGAATAAAGTTTTGAATTTTGTCAATACATACTTTGGGAAATTTGTTTTCTCTCATATCTCTATATAAGTTATGCATATAATGTATATAATGTTCTAGACTGTGCTTTTTAGTTTACAAAGCCTAAAATCCCTATATCAGCACCATTATGGGAAAAGTTTTTTGATTTTTTTTTTTATTCCAGTCCAACAGTCTCATTTCGGGTATGAATTAAGAACCTCGCCTAGGATCACACAGCTAGTTAGAGGATGATTCAATCCAGAATTCAAGCCTTCTGATTGTAGCTTCATTGTTGTGGACCCCATAAATGATCCCGAAGAATTTGAACTCTTAACACCATAAGGTCGTGCTGTGAAAATCTAAACAGAGTTCTCAGTCAGCTTTTAACTTCCCTTTTAAAAATAAACTGAGTATTTACAACATGGCATCACACCTATACAGAAAGAACTGAAGCCACTCAGAGCCTTATCATGAGAGAAAACTATCCTTATACAGTATCTAAAATGAAAATTAAATTACATCAGGACTACAATAAATGAAAGGTTATCACAATTTACTTAGAAAATCACTTTACTTAGAAAATTACACTTCTGTTGTAAAGGGTTAGGGACAGTAACTGATGGTGAGCTGAATGGTACATGTGGATAAATGGTTCTGTGAAGAAAATATGAAATGCATGTCATTATGCTGTCTATTCAAGAGTTGGACTAAAACCCAAATGTGTCATAGGGTTTTTAAAAAATAATCAGACAGTGGAGTTGCCCATAGAAAGGGTAAAATGAAAGCTTCCATAAAGGACTCCAGCCTTTGACTAAGAATGATCTGATCTTCATTCTTTTCTTATTATTGATTACTAAAGTTCATCTTCCTTTGTCAGAAATCTTTCCTCTTGGATGAAAAGAAGTTTTCAGTCACTTGCAATGGATAAGATAAATTGCTTCTTTCTCATTCAGAATTATGCTTATCAAAGCCAAGAGCTTAAGCATGTCAATTTAAAGTTTACATTGTATGATTATGTCACAAGTTGTTTTTATTCTCTCCCATATGATTTTTTCTGTTTTCAATTGATTTTCATAAATGAATAGTTTGCTAGGTTTTATATATAGTTTTGTGTTTTGAGGGAAAATGTATAGATATTAAAGATATTATACATTTCATAACTTTCCCACATCATTTGTCTCTAAAATCAATTTATATTAAATTTTGAGTAAATCTGTCCTGAAGATAAAGTATACCAGTTAAATGCAGCCACAGGCTTAGCTTTTAATTCTACCAAATGGAATCAACAACAAAAGGCTAATGATAAATTACAAGTCTATATTTTCCTCCCTAAACTACTCCTGATCTCCATGTGTCCATGTCCAACAGCCAACCTAGAATATGTAAATAGGTATCTCAACAGTCCCAGGTTCAAATCCAGCTTCCAAAACTACTAACTTCTTCTTTCAGATTTCCCTTCTCAATAAAAGATACCATTATCAAATGGTTTGATAAAGAAAACCCACACACTCACATACAACTATTTTTTCTATTTTTCACACATATATTTTCTATCTTTTCACACATATCACACATGCAATATAGAGTTATGTTGACACCAAAAATATATCCACCAGCTCTCCCTACTTTTGTCTATCTCCATTACTGCCTCTAATGCACAAGATAACCATCACATCTCTCCCAAACTGTAACAGCAGCTCCTTGCCTTCATGTGATTCATTGTCATTAAACAAGTCAAAATGATATTTAAATATACTGCTTGGACTATAACACTTAACTGCTTAAACTTCCTGTTATACTTAAAATCTAAATTCTTTGTTATGGTCTATAAGGCATTATCCAGCTTTTCTCTGTCTCTAGCCTTCTTTCCAGTCTTCAAACATTCCCTGTACATTTTTAAACCAGGATGTTTTATAGTTGATGTTTTGTCAGGATCTCTCTTGCTCCAAATCTTCAAATGATTGTCTGTTACCATTTTCACTCAGTTCATGCATTATCTCAGACGGGACTTACATGATCATTCTAAAGAGATTATCAGCCCCTTCTGCATTTCATTTCTTTCATGGTTCTTCATTATTCAAGTTTATCTTAACTATTTTTTTGTTTTGTTTTCTGTAATCCCCTATAGAATGTAAATTCAGATGCACAGAGATCTAGTCTATTCTATTTAGCTTTAGAGCCTCTGCATAAGTACCTGTCACATAGTTGATAATAAATATATGTTGAATCAAACAAAGTAAAATTTCCATCATCCATACCTGTTTTTCTTTCTTCTTTTGCTTTTTGTTTTCTAAATTTCTAAATTTGGCACAATTAAAATGCATCTGACACCAATGCTATACTGCCTCCTTTTATGTTAGTCTTGAAGAATACAGTATTATAAAGGCAGTAGTCAAAACATTTCTCATAGTTTAAAAGTCAACATAAATATGGACTGAAATTTCTTTCCTTTATATATGTCATACTAGTATAAGATACTATGAACTAAAAACAACTGAGTCTATGAAAGAAAGTAACTCTGTTTCCAATTTATGTATTTGATTATTCACCAAGTGTATAAATTGGGTTTGCAGGGATAGTAACTTAATAGCACCATATTAGGTATTCATGTACAAATGCTGAAACAAATGTTCTATATTAATAAAAACCTTGTGGCATAAATAATTTTGGGTTGGCTAAAACTGATGTCACACTTATGAAATAATGTTCAAAAGTGCTCTGTTCTGACTTCTTAATTTGATGTTATAAATTTTAAAGTTATAATAGTAACATGACATACCACGTAATTCATTTCTTGGGGATTTTTGCTGCTTCCAACTGTTAGTTTCTTGGTTTCAAGTCTTATTTCTCATAATATTACACCATAAGATGTAATATCCTCCTGGAATACTCTGCTTGTTATGTCTTAATGTCTAATTATACCAAATACCATCTGTAACATGAAATTTGATTGTTAGAGAAATGACCATTCCAGTAAAAAATACAAATGTCATAAAAGCAAAGTTTTGCTGAAAAATAACAAAATATGTTTCCTGATTCCAGTAATAATAATCACAATAATAACGTTAATTTTCATTAAAGCATATATTGAGACACCAGAAAACATGTAGTCATTCAGGAAACAGAGGGATTAATTTCATTTCCTTTAGATCCATCTGATAATGAATTAAACTAATTTAGACTAATTATTTAGGATCCTTGAAAAGCTCCCTAACACTGATTTACAACTCCATGGTGACAAACCCATACTTAACCATTTTCCATATAAGCTACCAAAACACAAACTGGTGCAAAATATATCCAATTAAAGAAAGTTAACTGGGCTCACAACTGAATCAGATTAGCTCTAGAAATTATGTAACTGAACAGAAACTAGCAAATAATTATTATAGGATACCATTCCATATATTATACAACACATACTTTAGATATGATGGATTTAGTCATGTAGGATTAATTATAATTGATTAAAAAATAATTATTTTAATAAATAAAAATGCATAGCCTAAAACATATGGATTCTAACTATAGTGTATAAGCAACGACATTTTCAAATTCATTCACTATTCTGTTATCCTATTATTTTATGGCAAAAAAATTTTGGTGTAAAAATATTTTATGGTGGTAAGAAGTTCTTTGTATATATATAATTTATTCAAATCATTTTGCTATCATAATAATGAGCATTAATTTCTCATGTCATGTGCAGTTTGGAAATGTTAAAAAGATCTCAATTTAGGGGCATTTGGGTGATTCAAATGGCTGACCACCTGCCTTCACCAGGGTCCTGAGATGGAGCCCCATGCCGCGCTCCCAGCTCAGTGGGAGCTTTCCCTTTCCCTCTGCCTCCCCAACCTGCTTGTGATCTCTCTGTGTTTCTCAGATAAGTAAATAAAATCTTAAAAAAAGAAAAGATTTTGATTTTTAAAAAAAAAGTAAAAATACAATAAATACCACAGAACCTGGTTAAGAACCATTACCATTTATGATAACAGTGGACTTTACACTCATCTCCCTTTCCTGGGAGGCAGAGACTTTTTCTCTGATAGCACTATGGATTAGCCATTTATCACCTATATTTGAGGCACTTCTCATTTTTCACTATATATTGACTTTTTCTATCGACATGCTGTAGCTGAACATGTTTCCTTCCTGTAGTCTTCTGCCAAGAAAAGAAATGGAATTAGAGGCAAAGGGAATAAGACATAGAAGTGAATAAATGTATGATTTTGCTTACTGATTTCTGCATGTTAAACACTTGGACCATACTACTAAGTAACTGAATATCAGGTTTCACTAAACAGCAAATGGCTATGGTAAAATTTTTACAGTAAAATTATAAAAGTATGTTTAATATTATATTAAAGCTACTGTAATGTATTTTATGTGTCTAAACACATAAGTAACCAAAAGCTAAGTAACCAAAGACAACTATTTTGAAATTCTTATGATATCATAAAATATTTTATTCAATTTCCTAAACTTATTTGATTTCTCAAATAATTAAAATTGAAAAGTTATCATTCACTTAAGGTAAAAATTGGCTTGTCTCTTTTTGAAATGATTAGTTAAAAAACAATCAAAGTTACAAAATTACAGACATTATTCCTATTTTACAGAAAAAGAAATAAATCTAGCAAAGTAATAAAGTTCTTCTTTCATGTAAAAATAATGTTTTAAGATTTTAAACTATTCATGTAACAACTAATAAAACTGATGTGATCACTGCACTTTTCCAAATGGCTAAGGGCCTAAACTACTCCAAAGAAAGAAACAAAAAAGTTTTGTGTCATTCTTCAATAATTACAAATGATGTACTATTCTATGATTACAAAGATGGATTAAGTCAGTTTTGTAGGTTGCAAACTCCTTGAGGTTAGAAATGTTATTTTTCTAAAAGAACTTCTACAATATTTTTCACATAGCAAGTGCCCAATTAATGTTGCCTATTGAATATTTACATTTTAACTTATTCAAAATTCTTTCAACTATTAGATAATTTTCCTCTTGTAAACTCTGTGCAAAGTTCAAGTTGGAAGTAAAATTATATTTCAAGTATGTGATATAGCATACATTTAACAAATAAATGGAAGATAATTGAAATCTAAGGCAGCATCATGAAATGGCCAGTCAATCGAGGCCAATGGGTTATATTGAACTTCAATAATCTAAAATGATTTTTTCCAGTGGTTCATTTCATTATACAATTATAGTTCCTAATTAGTTAATCTGTAATTATCTTAACTATTCAATTTTTTTTTGAAACCCCATCAAATTTTGATGGGTCACAGTAGAGTCAGGATTGCTCTGTTTGTAGCATGTGTTTTCATGGAAACATTTATTGATATATCTTTAAGTTTTGATATCAAGAAGAAATTCTTGCATGTCCTGTATATTGTTTTTTACAATAACAGTATTTTTGGTGATGAAGGAAATAAAGAAAAGAAATAGATAAAAAGTAAATGCCAAGGAATTATATGAAAAATTTAATTTTAGCCTTCTTACTTTATGGTTCAGCACCACATTGAAGCACATCAGATAAGTTAAAAATCTTGAGTATAAATTTATTATATCTACTGAGACCATACAGAGTTAGTTCATCTTTTAAAAATTAAATAATATGTTTACCTAAATAATGTGTGCTAAGATTATATCTTTAGCACATTTTATATTTCCATTTTTCTTTAAATAAACTTACAGATTAAAAAATAATATTTACAAATCAGCTAGCTAAAGTGCTGAATTAGGAGCCACTCTACTTAATATTCTACCAACATATTAAAAATGCACCCTTCCGGTATCCACCCTTGCACTTTTATCTACTTCTTTGTACATACGAAATGACATTTATTAGCAATCTGGAAAAAAACTAAATTAACAAACTTTCCTTGGAATAACCAGTATAATTTTTAACACTTACTAAAATGCCTGGCAATTATAATTACATCTGATATAGATACTGTTAAGAAAAAGAATCCTGTTATGTTAATGTTAGATCAACCATTCCAGCTTCCTCCTGGGTAAACATGTAAAAATGGTTAAACAATAAATTTCTATGGCAACAACTTAAATTCTAGGATATTCTTAGTTACAGCAGCAACAAAAGTAGCTACTACTTTCTTCAAAGCAGTGGAACTAAACAAGATATATCCTTTTCTCCTCCTTTTCCATCTGGTACAACTAAAATCTCTTTTACTTTGACGAATTAAATATGATTTAACTAGAAACAAGATATCTCAACTAGGCACATGGCAGCTACAGGTATATGAACATTTCACGTAAAGACAACACAAATAAGTTAGGCACTTCTAAATGAAAGTTACGTGCTAAGACCATATATGTATTATGTTTCCTGTCAACTAAACTAATACATAATATACATTACTTTAAAGCAAACTAATATAGATGGCTATATATTAGTTTGTATATATATAATAGTGACAGAGATTCTTTATAAAAATGAAAAAACATTCTCTAAATAATGAACATCTTTTACATTAAATCTTTGCTTATGTTTTCTACACAGATTTTTAAACATATATTGGGGTTTATTAAAATATTTGATAATTCTAATATTTTTAGAATCAATAAGTAGATAATTTAATGATTTGAGTATCTATAATTCATAAATGCATATAGCAACTCATCTTTTTTTCTTGTATGTTGTTTTTATACATTCTTGGAGAACACATTAAAGTTATTCCCGCTAAATGTAGGGCAAAAGGGCATGTATTGCATGGAGCACAGGGTGTGGGACATAAACAATGAATCTTGGAACACTGAAAAAATAAAATAATAAAAAATAAATGAATATATAAATAAATGTAGGGCAATTTCCTTTTGCTGAAGACATATTGGAAATATAAAGGAATACCAATATACTCAATTAAGAAGATTTGTTACAAAGTATTTTTACAGCGGTATGTATTTTTTTAAGAATATTCTTCTTTAAGAGTTTGTCCTGTTAATATATATGACCCTGCCAGTCAAAAAATGAGATTTTGTAGTATGAGGGAAATTGTTTTTAAATATCACTCCAGTATCTACCAGCTATGAATGACCTGAGTTATTTCTTACTCTCCTTAAGCCTCAATTTTCTCATCCATATAATGGAAATGGCAATATTGTTTTAAACTATTCTGTATTTGTAAGGGTTAAATTAAATAATTATGTAAACCATGTAGCCCATGCCTGGCACATAATAACCAGTAAAAGCTGTTAAAGCTAATATTTGAAAAATATGTTTACTTCTTAAACTTTGTCCTTTATATCATAATGAATTTTTAATTAGTATGAATAAAACTTCTTGCCCTAGTGAATGTCTTCTAGGAGAAGTTCTAGTTTCCTGACTTAGAATAATCATGTTTTAGTTTTAAAAATTACTATTATGCCTCACTAGGTATCTTTTAAGTATCACTTCCCACGAAGATGTAGAATGCCTATCATCTTTTCTTTTCCTTCTTAAGGTTATAATATTGTTGAATAAGACTCTTACTCTCCTCCAACTTTTCCATTACAAGTATCTCTATTGCTTATAGGGAACCCAGTTGTACTTTCAATAATAATAATAATAATAATAATAATAATAATAATAAGGCCTTCGTAAGAAAAATAAACAGCCCAAACAGCCCATAATATTTGTCAGAGGATAGTAAGTTCCAATTTTATCACTATGAAATGCACTCCACAAACAAAAGAATCAAGAGAGAAAAATGATAATGGCCTTAAGTATAGTCATAGTTTATAACAAAGATTTTATTTAAAAAACGTTAAAATAAATAATACATACTCCAGAACATCACAGTTCTGGGAAATTACTTCTCTTTAAAATTTGAGTTCTAGAAGGCAAATCTTATTACTACTGCTCTGGGGGCTTTCATTAGCTAATATATATATATAATATATAGCTAATATATAATAGCTAATGTAGCTATTATATAATAGCTATATATTATATATATTATATATATAATAAATAATATATATAATTTGCAGTCTTTTAACATACTTCTCCAGGGTGGATATGTGGTGGAATGCAGACCCCCCCATCAATATGTGTAATTTTGTTTGCTTTTTGTTCCTTAACTGCTGATAAAATAGACTGCTTAGAAATCTCAGAGGAATATGATTGAGGCTAGGTTACACTGGCTCATAAAATTCAAACAGTTCAATGCTTTTCTTGTTAATTACTAGGCCACAACCAGAAATCCGAATGATGGGAAAGAAACACTTCTTTAGGATAATGATTGATTTCCATAAAGATGAGTGCTTTAACAAATTTCAGCATGCAGTTGTTGGGGCGGGGAGGGTGGGTGGGCACTAATTAGTTTTACCGTTTTCAGCAGATGTTGGATTCAAAACACCAGCAGCATCTCAAATGCCAGTCATTAGGGCTGTCTTTCATCGAAGAGTGCTGACCAATGAAATCTTCACTGTCTTTAATGAGACCGATCTACGCAGAGTCAATTAAATCAAATCTCTACTAACATCCTTAATATATCTGCAGTGTGTGCAGCAGCAGCAGCAGAAGCAGCAGGGAGGGATTTCCAGTATTAATAAAGGGATTCACTGCCGCATAAGGAGAGGGGGAAAAGAGGGTAGGGGGAGGTGTGTTGGGGAAGACCTTACTTTACCGATAGGGGAAGGCTGGAAAAGCCCAGGTGGGGATGGAGGAGGAGGGCAGCTACGTAAAGGATTAAAAAGCTAAGTAAAACGATTAGGGAGAGAGCCTTGATACAACTCTAAAAGGGATCCACCCCCAACCAGCCCCCTCCCCTGTCCCTTCCACCGCAAATCCAATTTACCAGTTGCAGACATGAAGCTGGAAAAATGTAAAGACCCAGAGTTGAAAACATTTTCACTTTAATACTGAAAAAATATGCCATTATAAAATCCTCGAATAGAATTAGTAAGTTTCACGTGCTTCCTCGGTTCTTTTTCCTACTGTATAAGTAAGATTTACACCAGCACAGAATTGCTACCATAAGATCGCAGCCTAAGCACTAGAATGACATTAATTGGTCATGCTTAACTGCCTCAAAATCTTTTTTTTTAATAATTACACTGATACTATAATAGAAATCATGGGTACTTATTTTACATTCAGATGGAAGGCATTATTGGATATGTATAGAAAAATATTCCCCCCTCAAAAAAAAAAACAACAAACATCACCATCAAAATAAAAGAACCCAAAACAACCCATAAAAACTTCGCTCAACAAAATACATTTTTAACTCATAAAATGGACTGATGATTAGCCATGCAAATGTCTTAAATAAAACCTTTACATTTTTTTCCACAGTAAACGTACGTACGCTCTGAACTGCCTACCGATCACAAATAATGGCAAAATGGCACTTTCTGATTATACTGTGTTTTGTTTATAGAAAGTTTGATACGATGTGACTTATCAGGTAAGAGGGTGGGTGCTGTGAACGTGACGCCGTCTCCAGTCGCCAAGGAGGGCAGCGTCCCTGGAGTGCGTGGTTTCCATGCGAGCCATGCAGCACTTTTTGTTTTTGTCAGAAGTCAAAGTTATTTATTTACAATACATTCATGCCTTCGTGCAACTGCCCGTCCCTGCATAGCCAACAGGGAGCCATCACGTCCCCCTCCTCACGGGGCTAATCCACAGGGGAAAAATAGATATCTATCTCTCTATATAGATGTGGATATATGTATATATGTATAGGACCGCAGCAGCCATCCCCATCAGCTCCACCCCGGAGGGCTAGTTCTTTGAGCAGGGCCCCTGCTGGGTTTTATCAAAAGGAGCTCGCAGCTAAGAGCGATTTGGCAGCGCTCTCCCGGTTCGCCACAGTCTGCTCTTTGTTTCCAGGAGGGAGCTAAGGGGTCAAACCCTCTCACTGGAGCGAGTTCACAGTTATTTATTTACTTATGTCCATAAAGCCTTGGGGCGCGCTGGACTTGGGTCTGGGCTCCTCTGACCCCTGGGATAACAACGGGGTGAGGACTGGGGGGGGGGGGCATCGCCTTCCGGTTTCTCCACTCTACCGGGGTTGGGGTCTTAGTCTGAGAGCGAGTGGGAGCCACAGTCATATACTCTGTGGGCCCCATCTGCGTTGTAAGGCCCATTGTGCCAATAGGAAGAGTCACAGACTGTCTGGAGGGAATTAATTTCGGACGCCGAGGAGTTGGCGTCCCTTCTCTTAGATCGTTTTCTATTCCTCAGGATAAACACGAGCATGCCCACTACAGTGAAGGCGGAGGTGACAAACACCAACAGCAGTCCCGGGACCAACACGGAGATGGACACCCTGCTGGTGTCTAGATAGGAGTTGGAGTGCGTCCCGGTCTCCGCCAACCCAGTGCTGTTTTTACTGTGCGAAGTTAGCGTGGGCGAGATCCTCGCGTACAGCTGGGGGCAGATCTCGTCATTGGAGAGGAGCATGAAATCCTTCCTAAAGAAGTTCACTGGCGTCTCACACTTGAGGTCGCTCATTAGCACTTCGGAACCCAGGCGTTCTGCCCATTGCTTAAAAGGCACAATGGTGCAGGAGCACTCCCAAGGGTTTCCGTGCAGGTCTATCTGGATGATGGACGTTAACTGGTCCAGCACCCCTGCCACCGGAAGGTACATGAAGTAATTGTTGTGCAGGCTGAGCTTAGAGAGCGAGACCCCAGCAAACACGTCCACGGGTAGGGACCTCAGCAAGTTGTTATTGAGAATGAGGATCCTCAATTTGGGCATGGCATTGAAAGTGCCAGGAAGGATGAGCTGGATAGCATTGTACTCCACGTTCAGGTACTCGAGGTTTTGCAGCCCCGCGAATTTCTCCCGGGACAGCGTGTCCAGGTAGTTGCTATCCATATACAACCACCTAAGGTCCAAAAGGTTCTTAAAAGTGTTGTTCTCTACAGTAGCAATGTTATTGTTGCCCAGATCTAACAGAATGAGACTCTTGTAATCCACAAAGTGCGATTTTCGGATGCTATGGATCTTATTATCTCGAAGGAAAAGCTCCTGCACATTGGAGAGTTTGGGCTTCAAATCAGCCAAACTGCTCACGTTCCGGTTGTTGCAGTTCATCTTTAAGCCCGACCCTGGGATGTGGTCGCAGCTGCAGCCCCCAGGGCAGGGCAAGCCGTTGGCTGGGGGTTTGTTTCTAGCGCTACCCGTCGCTATCGCAGCGGTGGGTCTTATTTTGATCTGCCAGTTGCCTGGGATCTTTGTACCTCCGTTTGGAGCAGACCCTGGGGTGGCATGATCCTCTTGCCCATTTGTCTTGAAAGGAGTTGGCAGGGGGGCAGGAGCGAAGGTCTCTTCTTGGGCAGGGGGCGCTGGGAGACTGGAATCCACTCGGTTTTTCAAAGGACACAAGTCCTGTTCTGTGGTTTCATTGAGGTCTTTCCCCTGTAGTCTGGTGGGAGCTTCACAGACAACTCGGCCGATCAAAGCATTTTTGGGAATATTTTCCAGCCATTCTTTCAGGGAGAGGAGATCACAGGTGCAGTCCCACGGGTTATCCTCTAACAGAATCTCGGCAATGCCAGGGATTTGCTCCAAGACTTCCTCATAGGGCAGCGTTTTTAGCCTGTTTCCCCGGAGGTCGAGGTGGGTGATGGGCACATACTGGAACACATTGGCAGGTAGCGTGCTGATGAGATTGTCATTTAAAATGAGCACCTCCAGCTTGTTCAAGTCCTGGAAGGCCCCGGGGTCTATATCCCGTAATAAATTAAAATCGGCCTGGAGGTATTCCAGATCGTCCAGCCCCAGAAAAGTCTGCTTTCGAAAAGACTTGATCTTGTTGTTGTTGATGTGCAGCCTTTTCACCAGCTGCAGCCCCAGAAAAGCCCCAGGAACGATTTCATGCAAGCCATTGTTTTCCATGTGCAAACTAACCGCATTATAAAAGTTAGCAAACTCATTAGGGAAAAGTCGAGTGAGGGAATTACCATGCAGAAATAGATGGTAAAACTGGGAAGTCGGGGCGGTGAAACGCTGCAGACTTGTAAAGCCCTTTTTTTCACAGTCTACGTGTAGGTCCCCTTCTATCTCATTGCAGGAACAGATCTTCTCTTTACAAACGTCCCCTGTAACGTTTCCAGCGGCAAAACAAAGAGACGTCTCCAGCAACAGAATCCAAAGCAGCATTTTTAAAGCGAGCAATTCATCCCCGATCTCATCACAAAGTAACAGCGACCATCCTGCTCGCCACAGACACAATTCAAGTTCATTTAGTGCTCCAATGTCCGAACCCAGGGAAGGAGAAGAAAAGGGTTTGGGGGGGTGGGGGTGGACTCCTTCCTCCCTAACCCCCCCGCACTGCAACAACCCAGGCGCCAGTCAATAATTATATCCACAGACTATCCAGCCACGTAGTGCAAGGCAAGCAAAAAAAAAAAAAAAAAAAAAAAAAAAAAAAAAAAAAAAAAAAAAAAAAAAAAAAAAAAAAAAAAAAAAAAAAAAAAAAAAAAAAAAAAAAAAAAAAAAAAAAAAAAAAAAAAAAAAAGAAAAAGGAAGAAATAAGAGAAGAGAAGGAAAACGAAAAAAAAAAGTAGAAAAAATAATCCCACCCCCCCCTCAACCCTTTAAAAATTACCAAAAGAAGTTAAATATATATTTATAAATTAAAAATACACCCTTACAGAACCTGGTCTAGTGGTCCTCACTAATCAGGAAAGGAACAATGCTAGTAATTAGAAGCAAGTGCATGTTAGAGAAACAAGCAGAGGGTTTGCAGCGTAGTACAGGCGCACTGCCTGTGCATGGCTGTGCGTCGGACTGACCTTGCCTCTCTGATACAAAGCAGGGTTTTCGTCGGCTTCTGCAGCTGAGGCGACTGATGGAGTTCTTGCTATGGCTGCAGGTTGCCCAGAAGTCCCCCCGAGGTGCTGTCCAGTCCCCCCGGTGCTGAAATTAAGCCCGACCGAAGAACTCACGCCGCTGAGCCAATGGCGCTGGAAAATTTCCGCAATCGCTGCGTTTTGTAGCTGTCCATCCTTTTCCTTTCCTTCCCTTCGGTCCTCTTCACCTTTTTTTTCTGGGCTCCGGCTCTCGGTTACTAGCCCTTCTTTTCTTTTTCTCCTCTTTATTCTGCTCTTTCGGAATTACGTGGAGGGGGCGGAGGGCGGGGGGCAAGTTGTCTGAGGGAGGGAGAAAGCGCGAGAACGGGGAGGGGTGTAGAAGAGAGTTGCTAAGAAGCTCTGCTTGTTCCAGCCTGGTGCACTCTGAAAGATCTGACACCCTCTGCTGATCTGCAGTAGCAAAAATCCATCTGGTGAGGGAATGCTGAAGGAAAAAAAAAATCAATCCACGTACAGGGCAAGCGTTAAAAATGTGGGCATTAAAGGCTGTCGATCCTCACAGACGCTTATTTTAAATGGATTATTTAATTCTTTTTGTGTGCTGAAAACTTTACCCTTTCCTTTCCTTAACGACCTCACAGCCCCCACTACCTCCAGCGTTTGGAAAGGAGTGCTTTTAAAACATTTATTTCCCAATGGCTTGAATAAAATTAGTGTCAGGGTGTCAAGCGAGCAGCAATTTGAGGTAATTATACTGCACGCCATTTTCATCGGTGCTTTAAATGCATTTCTTCCATCTCTGCAGTACAATGTTTTATGCTACTTGATGTCTTTGAATTTTTTTTGGCATGTTGAAAGTAGTTATTTGGAACATATAGTCATATCATATGTTTTTTAAATAATATAACTGGTTATGAATTTTTTGTTGCATGACATTTAATTTAGGCACATACTTTTTCTTTTTTAAACTTGGTATAGAATTTCAGTCAATTTGGTCGTTGAGAGTTAGGTTTCTCTTATGATATTTCTTGAATGTTATTTAAGTCTGCAGGGTGAAAATACAATGAATGCTTGCATCTTTGATTCCAGACCCTAAAGCTTTCACTGAGGACCGGAAAAGGAGGGAGGGAGCAGGAGAAAAAAAAATCCCAGTATGATTCGTGAGTGCTCTTAAATACGCACTGGCAGACTAGCAAGGACACCACACACACACACACACACACACAGACACTCACACACACTATCAAAGTTTCCAAATCCATATGGATGAATTTAAAACGCTTACAAGTAAATAACCAGTTGCATTTTGAGAGAGAATGAGAGAGACAGGGAAAGAGAGAGAAAAGGAAACTGCGAGTTTCTAAGGCCCTGTGTGTATGTTACCTGCAGGTAGTGGGCAGTTTCTCTTCTCTGGGTTACTGGTGCTGCTGGGGCTTTTCCCAGAGAAGGAATTATCCGGTTCTTCAAACTTGGATGGAGCTTATAAACACCAAGTTCTAAAAACATCTGAGAAGGGAGAGAATGTAAAAATGCTGCTTGTTGGGAAAGTCAGCTGTTTCTGCTGACTTTTCTTGACAGAGTTGACACCTTTTCCGTCAATATATTCTAAAAATTGTGTGCATGACGTTAGGTTTAAACTTACAGGATATTATTATTATTTCCTTTCTTCAATAGAAGCAGAACTATGTTTACATCAGTTTCCCTTTTAATTAGGTTTTACACAGTTGGACAGCTGTTAATATCCCTGTAATAATCTGAGTAAAAGATCCAATATTCAAGGATGTGTGTATTTGGAAAGCGCTAGAGAGTTAAAGAATTCCAGGAAGGTCTAGGGATGAGGAAATTCAGGGAAGTGTAGAGGAAATTTTTTTTTTCCCCTGGGTCCAGAAGCTAGTTCTTAGGAGTAGGCAGTTTTCTGTATAGAATATTTTCATATAATCAAATGTGTTTTCTGGTGAAATTCAGTGGGAGGGCATGAATGAACATTCAGTGTGGTTGTGTGTGTGTGTGAGAGAGAGAGAGAGAGAGAGGGGATTTTTTCAGATAACCTATTACACTTCTAAAACAATTCGGTTCTTATTTCATTTAACCCATTATCACATGTAGAAAGAGAAAGAGCTTAATCTGAAACTATTTCACAGAAAAACTGCCATGCAGTTGAGAAGTACAGATGTACAAGAGGAGTTAACCTGAAGGGAAGGATATACCTGTATCTCTTTAATAGGACTCAGGTCTGAAACTTCTGGGCCCCAGAAACCACCCTGTGAAAGAAGGCAGCCTCTTGCAGTGTCTGTGATTGGTAGGGATAGGCAAGGCTTTAAAGGAGAGAAAAATACTCCCTGTTTAGAAAGAAAAATATTGATGGTAATCATCTAAAATCACACTATTAAACTTAATTGGTTACTTGTTTATTCAACTTGCTGAATAAATACTTTATGCAAAGAGACCCAAAGAACATATTTCAGCTGATTTTAAATGAACAGAATTCAGGTAACAAGCAATTGATATTCAGATTTCATCCCTCCCCCCACCTATTAAACTTTATATCTCTGTTCCCTGATTGCTTCTTGCCTCTCAAAGCACCTATCACATAAGAACATTTACAATCAGGATTTTCCGATTTCTATGTGTTACAATTTTTTTTCAATTTTACCCTCCTCAAAGTTTATTATCTCTGCACTCTAAGAAAAGACATGTGGTGGGACCAGATGAGCAACCAAATCTCAGAAGAAAATATTAAGGTAATATTACCTATATGAAAATATTCAACACAAAATTACAAGCAAAGAATATAGACACACATGTAGTTCAGTTGAAAATGCACCCTCATTAAGGAGTCAACAAAATTTTTCTTAAAACATCATTTTCATAATAAATGTATTTCAGAGAAATAAAGCAGTCTGGAATAGCATATCCATCCCCCCAAAGGCTAACTCTTCAAGCATAACAGTAAATTTTTTGGTAGAAAATAAAAAAAAAATATGGCAACGTGTATGCGATCTAAACATTTCTAATGCCTTAGGGGAACATTTCTTAGGCATGAACTCTTTTTAAAAAGGTTCTACTGTATCTATTTGAGCTCAAGTGAACTACTTCAATTGCTTTGCCACTCATAACAGATGATCTCAGGAGCCTGATATAAAGGATACTCCAGATGATGATGAGAATTGATAATATTTGCTCAGGGCTATAGTTTTGTTTCTGGGCTGTGGCCAGAAGGATTTCAATTGTACCATTAAATGTTCATATTTTCTTCTTCTTCCTCAAACAGGTTCATCTTTCAAGTGACAAAAGCTAGATGTACATACCACAGAATCATTCCGATTAAAAACAGGGTTACCAGTTTATTATCTATTTCCCCCAAGTGAGATCAAATTTTCTGATGTGTCCACATATGCACTACATATTTAAGATGGAAGAGTAGAAAACATAACCGACATTAATTTAAGATATTTTCATTATTTATTCTGAACAATAATTTTAAAAGTATTCAATTTTAATTTTTAAAAGAACTACATTTTTATTTGAGAAACACAAAATTATATATAGGAAGTCCATTTTTAGCCTTCTCTTATCTACGATTTTTATTCCAGAAAGAACTACCAAAAACTTGTGTATGATGATTTTGATATTATTATTCTATTTTATAGATGTGGAGACTGAAACTGAGGAGTACCAAGTAATTTACCAAGATTGAATAATACTAGTTGATTTTGCCAAAAGGAACAAAGCTACACACTAATGAGCTAAACTTTTATTCTCACTCCTAAGTCCTTATTTATTTGCTCTAAATGCTGTTACTTTAGTTAATCTCTCCATAGGTCAGTTTCCTTACTAGTAAATTAATTCATTAGAGTTTATGGAATTTTTGGTCCCTTCAGGCTTTTTTTTCTGAATCTAAAATCTTTAAAAATAATTTTAGAAAAGTCCCAATGTCTCCTGCTTCCCTTAGGCTTTTCACATTTGGACTTGGGATGTTTTATTAATGTATATGCATATTCACTAGGGCTTGAAACCAAGAATAAGTGTAATAAGTACTGTAGAATAGAATTCACTAGTGCTGAGTTTAATCTACTACTATCCTTCACAAGGTAAAGGGGTTGTTGGCATCATTCCTTCTGTGATAACAACTGTAAACTAAGAGATGAGAATATAAATTAATTATACCTGTAAACTAACATGCTTAGAATGTATGATTTCCACCTACTTCTTTTTATTTTGTTTTTGTATGATCGTAAATAATTTCCTAGGAGTAGAGAACCAAGATAATTATCACATGATTTCTGAAGGCAAAACTACAAAACATATTTTGAAAATATTTTTTAGCTTGTCAAAATGTAACTCTTATTTATAATGAAATAAACAGCAAACTAAGTAGAACATATAAAAATACTCTTACAGGGTCATATGACTGGCTCAGTTGTTTAAGCAGCTGACTCTTGATTTTGGCTCAGATCAAGACCTCGGGGTGGTGGGCTCCACACTGGGCATGGAGCCTGCTTAAGATTCTCTCTCTCTCTCTCTCTCTCTCTCTGTGCAACTACCTGACCCCCTGCACATCTGCACAGAAGCTCTGTCAAAAAAAAAATCCACAGTTTCCTTGTGTCCTGAAGTATTATTTGTTCATGTTTATATTATATTAAATTTATATTGCTTTGGATCATATGGTTGGTTATCTTTGATTGGAACTGATTTTTCTCATAAAGTCTCATTGTCTAATAAACCTCATATGAATCACTATTTTGGACATATTGGGGAGAACATTGATCAAAAGTATAAGTTTGTATATAGGGAAATTCTAATTTATTTCTTTTTTTAAATTTAACATAAATCAAGCAAAGATCTGTCTGAAAAGGGTAACACACTTAGGTATATACAGTTAACTCCTGAACAACCCCTTGCACAGTTGACAAATCCTCATATAACTTTTGACTCCCCCAAAACTTAACTGCTAATAGCCTACTGTTGACCAGACACCTTACCAATATCATAAATCGTTGATTAATACATATTCTGTATATGTATTTTATACTATATATTACTGTAAACTAAGCTAGAGAAAAGAAAATGTTATTAACAAAATCATAAAGAAGAAAAATGCATTTATAGTAATATAGTGTATCTAACATAAGAAATCTGTATAATGGTGGGGCATCCAGTTCAAACCCAGGTTGTTCAAGAGTCAAATGTACCAAACTATGCACTATACTATACTACAGTGAAATGAGAACACATATATGTACAATTGTTTATAATAATTGGTGCTTAAGTATAATTGGTTAATAATTATTTAAAAAAACAAAGTTCAACTGAGTAAATTTTAACGATATTGGTTTTACTCAACAATTCATGAACTGGGTAGCATTCTCTCTAGCAGATAGTGAAGTGTTCTGAGAAGCTGTACAAAATGAAAGACCTTTATAGGCAGAAGGGTGCAGAACAAGAAAATTATACTAGAAAAAATCCCATGGGTTGTGGCAAGGTCATTTTTCTTCAGGACGTGGCAGGGGTCTCTAAGGCAGATTACCTCACTAGTGGTGATTTAAGATTCCACCTTTGGGAGAGCCAAAATTAATTAAGTCTTAGTTTGGTGATGCAGGGCTTAGCATGAGCAAATCCATTGTGGGTCTGTTGTTTTGTTTTTAACAGAACTTATTCTACTTTTCAAAATTTGTCTAATACGACCCTACAGATACTCACAGAAAAATAATTCTGTTTTTGTTTCCTACAAAGAATGTATTACACTTTTAAGATAATGTAATGCACATTATCTGTATAGATTTTAGAAAACACTGAAAACAACAGCAAAAAAGCAAAATATACAGAGCGCCTGGGTGGCTCAGTGGGTTAAAGCCTCTGCCTTCGGCTCAGGTCATGATCTCAGGGTCCTGGGATGGAGGCGCATGGGGCTCTCTGCTCGGCAGGGAGCCTGCTTCCTCCTCTCTCTCTGCCTGCCTCTCTGCCTACTTGTGATCTCTCTTTGTCAAATAAATAAATAAAATCTTTAAAAAAAAGTAAAATATACAGAATTCGAACAGAATTTTGTTAGAAATTAGTATAAACATACACACATATATTTTGCAATATATTTATTGCACTTAACATTTATTTGTAAACATTTTAATGTTATTAAACAATCACTACTATATTATATTAGAGGCTGAATTCCTTTGTATGACCTAGAATAATTCATTGAACTAATTTCACATTGCTGAATTTTTTAGTTTAGTTTTTTTTTTCTTCATAAGTAATGCTGCAAAGACCAACTTGCACACAAATCACTATGAACATTATTATTTATCTTATCACAGATGCTTAGAAGTAGAATTGCCAGGTCAACGTGTAGGAAAAATATTAATACTTTTGATGCAAACTGACAAGCTGCCTACTCAAAAATTTTGCCAGTTTATATTCTATCAGCAGATCAGAGTTGCTATTTTCTTAAACCCTTGTCAACACTATTTATTATTATTTAAAATATTTTCCAATCAGCTCAGTACTTTTAAAGCCAATGCTGACCCATTTACTTGAGCAAATAGTTTTCAATTTACGATTACTTATTGAGTACATTGTTTGCTTTCTTTATTCTTATTCAAGCTTTAAGATACATTTTACCTTAAAATTACTTCTGTGAGTCCTTTCCAGACCAAGCCATCTATGTATCTGAGTCCCTTTCACCTTAATGGATTGAGCGTAATAACTAGTAACTTGTATATTCTTTTAAAAATTGTTTGTAACATTGATTCCTCACTAAAATGTAATATTCTTGAAGACAGAGCTCAAACCCTTTTACATTTTTATATCTGTCACCTAGCAAGAGTATTGGGTGCCTAATACATATGATATATATACTCCATCAGTGAAATAAAGCAGTGGGTGAGTTAGTGATGAATTGAATGGGACAGATCGTAAGAGTCAGAAAGCTCACAGATAGGATTAATCTGCAAACTAGTTACCTGGGAAAGTGATACAATCTGCGAATTACTTAGGTACATTTTTAGGTTTCATGTTTTCCATGCATTATGTGCACTTTATGTATTTTTCCTGTATTATCATGCATATATTTATGAAATTCTTTTATTCTCTGGGAAATGAGTTTCTAACCTACATTTTATGTATCCCATAAGTGTTAGTACAGTACCATGCACCTGGATGACAACCAGTAAATGTGTGATGATGCTAATGATAAGGACACATTGTTGCTTTTGCAAGAGGAAGTAGATTGTGAAATTAGCTGTTGTGGATATAAAAGATTAAAAAATCATGAAAGTCTGTAGACCCAGTGAGCTTAACTTTTCAGGTTATTGACTGGATTTTAAAAATGTATAAAAACAAAAGTATTATTTGCTATTCTGTTAGTCTTTTCAGAGTTATGGCAAAATCTTAAAGAGGCTAAATTATCTTTTTTTCCTCCTGGTTCTTTTTATAAAATCTTTTCTTTCTTTATCTTTCTCCTGTCTCACTAGTTTCATTATTTTGTCATATTCATTACTATGTCTTCCTTGGGATTGATTTCAAGACAAAATTTGACTTTTGTCTTACAAGTGTTTATATGATATCAAGATGATATACCATTTTAAAAAATGTATTATACCCATATTCTGTTTCACTAGTTTAAAAAAAGTGTTAAAATTACTAATTTATTTGACATACACACATGCACACTAACCACAAACACGTATACACTGCAAGCATAATATATCATTTTATACCTACTGTATGCAAAACACCAGAATGCAAAAAAATGTAAGATGGACAACGCCACAACTTACATTTTCACTCTTGATTCTTGATATACAATATCATGATCCAGAGAAATAAATCTCTAAAGGTAGAATCACATGCACTATTGCAGACCAGGTAAAGAAATGCATTTAACAGAAGTGAGGCCTTTTTGGAACGGCCATTAAATTACATCATGTAGGTGTCTAGTGTCTAATCAGATGGCTAGTGTTTAATTAAAGGGGTGGTTAGAAAAGGTCAACACCATCTCTTTTAGATTTATGCACAAGCACTTTGTATTAGTAACTAATTTTGATTTCAATATTATGAAAAAGTGGAAATCTTATAGGGCATTTAAATTGCCCAAGGAAAAAGAATTAAATATTATTTATTAAACTAGAAAACATGCTATTTTCTAATCAGTTGGAATTGGCAGCTCTTGCATTTATGGTAACTATTAGGCTGTGAAAAAGCATTATCTCACATGAGCAGTTGCCTAGAGCAGTGAAAATATCATGCACAATCCCTTATTCCATTCCTAATACTAGTCAAATTCCTACCTTGTAAGTCTTACTTGGAAATAAACCATATATATTATCCCAAGTGATAAAAACATGAGACACCCATTTTCCCAGATCTTCAGGTAGCTAGGGCAAGTCATAAGACTTGGTCTGGCCAATCAGACTCATGTGTCTGGATTTTGAAATTAGACCTGTTGGCAAGTGGGGAAAGAAATGGAAGAATTACCTCTGGCTGTGGTAGCAGTGGCAGTAATGAGAATACCCAGCCCAGTGGCGACAGAGGACTTCTCGGAGTGCAGGGCCGAGGAAGGGGTTGTTGCAAACTTTTTGCTGCTGGTTAGAGCTCTGGCTGCACCATCCTCAGCAGAGGAGCGGTACAGCACAATTGCTACCAATTTCGATTATGGAACCACTTTCCTTCCTGTCCATGTACACAGCGTGGTTATCTGATTTTCCCAGAAATTCTGGGAGCTACTCAGTTACCTGTCTGTAAATGGTTTTTCTGCCTGAGTAAATCAGGAAATCAGACTGATGTGAAGTGGGAATAAAGTGACTAACTATACCTTCTTATTTTTCCAGGGAAGTCCTGCTTTACGTTCCCCCCAAATTCTACCAATCCTTTTTCTAATGCTCATTATCAAAGATAATTGTACAAAAAAGTAGGTAATTTGGGGCTATTTTAAGACGATGATGGTTCAGAGTTTCAAAAAATGATGGTGTAGAGATGTAGAACAGGTATTTAAATTTTGTAATCATGTTTGAAAACCCACAGGTTCACTTCGAAAGCGGCATTGAGAAATAAGGCTTTATGCCTAGTAGATATGTTCGGTCATATGTTCAATTGTTGTATCTCCAGGAGCACCCTAGAAGGCAAGCTGATGTTGGCATATGAGGCTGCATGGCTTGCATAATTCCCTTGAGAGAATTGTTATTTCTCATTCTACTTGTGTCCCTGCAGCTAGGCTAACTAGCTGCATTTCTCTTTCTTCTTGAACAAGCACCTCTATTACAGCCATTTATTAAACATACTTAACAATTTCCAATTACTTCAAGCTTAAATTCATATCTAAATCACAGTGAGGTATCCCCTTCCCAGAACATTTTGCTTTCCAAAGCCTTTGTCCTCTAAGATCATCACTTACCTTAGGATGTGATGTCATATCTAGTACCTACTTACATAGGTTAATAAACAAATATACATATACATATGTACACACAGAAAGAGTTATACATATGTATGTTTATGTGTGTGTACATGTTTTCTGATGTGGTTTTGTCTCTAGTTGGTTGTTTCCAATTAGAAAGAATTTTGGAAAAGTGACTAAATCTTAATTATCATCATTTGTTTATTATTTTATCCAACTAAATTGGAATAACTTATTTTTGAGAACATAACGATTCTGTATAAAGATGGACAATTTCTATTCTTTGTCTATATCTTTATAATATTCTCTTCCTGCCTTACTTTTTTTTTTACTTATTCCTTTTCAGTATGGCACAGCTTGAAATTATCATGCTAAAAAAAAATCCATTGACTGACCTGGAAAATATATCTGCGTAGATTATTTCAATTATAATGAAAACCTTTAAATAAAGAAAGAAAACTTACTAGTTTAATAGCTATGTCAAAAATGATACTAGATTTGCATTTTATAACTCATACAGTAACTTTGTTGTTTTCTTGAATTTTTTTTTTTTTTTTTGTAAACTAGGTTCTAATTAAAGGGGCAGATTTAGCAAAAGTTTATTGTATAGTAACCTTCTAAAATGCCTTTGTACATAGCCATTGATTTTTACACATCACTGTAATTGACCTCAAAGTGCTTGAATCTAGTTGGATTTAGTTTAATTAGTTAGTTTGTTTGTAATGTTTATGAATTTCACTACTTTCAATTGTTCATTTATTTGTGAGCATACAACCTGCATAAAAATAATTGTCTTTGAAGAATATGGCTACCACAAATTGTAAATATTTCTCTTTGATTTAAGAACTAAGTGAAAATAATAATTAAAACAAATACACAATAAAAATTTTATTATACTTTAATGCCTCTCATCTTTGGAACTGTAATAAAAGTTACTAATTTGAAATGAAAATATCTTATTAGGGGCACTTGGGTGGCTCAGTTGGTTAAGCGACTGCCTTTGGCTCAGGACATGATCCCGGAGACCGGGGATTGAGTCCCACATCGGGCTCTCTGCTCGGCAGGAAGCCTGCTTCTCCCTTTCTCACTCTCCCTGCTTGTGTTCCCCCTCTGGCTGTGTTTCTCTCTGTCAAAATAAATAAAATCTTTAAAAAAAAATATCATTAATAATGAACAAATATTCCAGCACTTTTGAAATTGGAAATAAAGATATTAATTAAAACATAAGACATTAAAAACATGTAATTTTGCTCATTTTTTAATCCTTTATTTACTTATTTTAATTTAAAAAGAAGTAGTAATATAACTTATTTGAAATTTTCATAGCTATACTTTTCAGTTCTTATATTAAAAGAACACCTTAATAAACTCTCTGGAAGATGATTATTTAGCACAGTATTATTTCTATTTTATTTATAGTTTTACCAGTTCAGCAAAATTTTGTCTTTTGCTTGATAAATTAGTTCAAGGTAAACTAAGTATATAGCTTCAAACCCTTACTGACTGGGTTTATACTATTGTTTCTTTTTTAAAACATACTTTATTTATTTGAGAGAGAGAGAGCCCAAGTGAGAAAGAGCACAAGCCCGGTGAAGGGTAGAGGGAGAAGCAGACTCCCTGCTGAGCGGGGAGCCTGATGTAGAACTTGATCTTAGGACTCTGGGATCATGAGCTGAGCTGAAGGCAGATTCTTTATCCGCTGAGAGACCCAGGCACCCCTATACTATTGTTTCTTAACTTTTATTTTTTCTCATTATTATTTCCCACCCCAAAGCCTTTTCAGACTTTGTTCTCTCTTAATCCTGCACCCACAAAATTTTCAAAACAGAGATTATTCTGTGTATCCTGTATGTTCTGTGGCCCTATAGAGGCCCCGAAACCATTGTAATACCTAATATTCTGCCACTCCAATTTTCTGGAGTCAATTTTTCCCCCTTTAGGTGATATCACCCCCACTGAAAATGTATGGTCTATTCCTAAATTTACCACTTGTTTAGTAACATATTTATAATTCTTGTTGCTGCTGAAGGAAGACTTGCTGATAGTCACTACCAGCACATAAAATATGTTAATAGCATTAGGAGAGAGCACATAACACGTTGTCTCTGAGGTGGTCTTGAAAAATCAAAATCAAATGTCATATTTCAGTAAAATGTTCCTAAGGGAAATCAACCAGATGCAAAATTCACTTTCCATAAGTTATAGTTTGCTTCACAGTTCTTAAACATCTGCAAGCATGTCAATCAACAGACATGTTGAAATTGCTCTCCCAATATGCAAAAAAGAGATTTTTTTTCTTTTTTCATTTTATTCTTATTACAAGTAGTATCAGCACATGTCTCTGGCAAATGGTTTGCTGCATTAGCTCCCCTGCTGTCAATGTCAATTATTGACCAAGTCAGGTCTTGTGGTTTGGTCAGGCTAGACAATGGAAAAGCTACCACCCTGGAACCCGACACCAATGGGATGAAGAGAAGGGGAGCAAACCAATGGCAGAATAAATGGCCTTGTTTTAAAATATATTTTTAAAATGCCATCAATTACAACACAAAACCAAAGATAGCAGTAGGACATGTAAATAGTTGTAGTTTCTATTTTGTATAATAAGAATCAAGTAATTACATTATCTTTATAAGTATCATTATTATTCGGTATGGTCATCAAATCATTTTGTTTTACATATTTAAAATATTTAAAGGCATAAAAATAGAAATAAATTAGAAGTTTTTCTTAATATGGTATCATTTCACTCTGATCTTTGGCTCTGGATTCTTCTCATTCTGTTTCATTGGACTAGAGGTAATGCAATGACCTTTTCTGAAGCAATGCAGAAGTGTACAATTGGTGCTATTTAGAAGATAAGTATTAGATCTTCAGATTTGGTTGATGGAAGCAAAATACAAATCAAATTACACAGTGCAGAATCAAAGGGAGTTTCACCAAAATTCTAGTTATGCTCCCAGGATAACACATCTATTCAGATTTGAGTTTTCACACATTAGCTACAACCTCCCAGTGGATCTATTATTGAACAAAATAATTGTTGCAGTTCAGTACCCAGGAAGAGTAAACATACTTCTAATGCACTTTTTAAATTTCCCATGTGTGTACATCAAATATGATTAATGTGGAAGAGCTTGCTATATTCCAAAATACCATAAAAATGGGAACCACTTTGGCTAGATTTTTAACACCTTAAAAAAGGGATTGTGTCATGTTTATCTTTGTATTTCCAGCATCTGGCAGAGGGCTAGCACAGTACAGCTGCACAGAGTTAAGCAATTAATTAATGGCATGTCTGGTTCCACAAAGAATTTGTGGTAGTTTATAGGAAACATATACAATAAAATAGCAAATTAAAGACATATTCATAGGATGAAAACAAGTTGGAAAATACCATCAGGACCCATCCTGCAGACTGTAGGTTCTCAGGGGCATTTTAATTTGATTATGCATTTGTTCCTGAGTATTATGGTGTCCAAAAGAAAATGGATAATAACACTTTTGCTTGTTTATAAGGGCACATTTATAGGTAAAGTGCATTTATATCTGCAAAATTACTTATAGGATGTCAAACTCATACAGTTGTGATTTTTTTCTCTTTCTATACTTAACCAGTATGGAGAGCATAATAAAAAAAAAAGTCATACGTGTATGTTCTTTTAACTAAGCATTTCTTGCTTTCCAATAGTCTACTTCCACTTATAAATATGGGTACAAGGGTATTTTTCAATATCCTTTAGTGGATGGCCAAATTCTGAAAGTAAATATTATATGGAGAGTCACTTTGTGATATGGGGACAAAACTGTGGTTCCCTTAAGAAAACCACTTTTTTTTGAGAAGTACTGCATTTCAGTGGATATTTTCTGTGTAAATTTTTGTATAGAAGACACTGAAAAATGGTGATATTATGGATGGCTTAACTCCTTAGAGAAAATATAGGAATGAATTTTTAAGGTTCCTGTAATAGCTTTTGGTGAAATAACACTACCATACCCAAATAATTTGATAGGGTTCCAAGACCAGATAATCTATGTACAAACTACTTGACTGCATAGCCTAATCCATGTTTAAATCCTTAATTCTCTGCAAAGATAAATGAACTCTTTCCAGGTAACATTATAGTATCTGTCAGTCTGCTTTTTGTAAAAGGTTAAGATGCTTAAAAAATGCCCATATCTGTTTGTGCCATGAATGATGATAAATCTGAATTATTTCAAGAGCTGGGTAAAAAACACAAATGCCAATGCCTTCAGAAATAATTTTTTAGAGGCCATATCTTCTTACATATGAGAAATAATGTTTTGATGTGGATCATTTTATTTTTTTATCACTGTATAAGTTGAAGTATGCACATGCATTAATAAATGATTGAGAGTGAAAAGAAAAGGAGAAAGAGGATGAGAAGGGTAGAAGGAGAGAGAATACCCAGCAGGGTCCACACACAGCACAGAGCCTAAATCTGGGCTGGATCTCAGCAACCTGACATCATAACCTGAAGTGAAATCAAGAGTCAGATGCTTAACTGACTGAGCCACCCAGGCACCCCAGAAAGGGACATTTTGAAATACTAGCCAAATATTAATCACCATTATTTCTTTTCTTCATATAGATTTCAAAACATTTGCATGTGTTAAGAATTGAAAAGATGATATGAACAAAAGAGAGTAGTTTTCAATCTTAACCAACTATTGTACTGTAAAGTATAAAATACTATCAAAATAAATTAAAAATGTGAAAAAATATAAAGAATATGCCAAAACCAATGAAAAGAGGTGGAAGAAAATTGAGAGCTCAAAGAATACTAATCAATGTTTAAAGATAAATTTAATCACTACATTTTGAAGCTCAAAAAATAGAAGAGGTACAATTTATCAATCGTGCAATATCTGCCCTGTCCATTTCATGTCTATATTAGGGGAAGATTAAGGGAAGTGATGGACACAAAAGAATGTTGTAAACTGTAAATCACTGTCTTCATTATCTAAGTGACCATTATGCACTTTACATTATTTTATTTTACTTTTCACTGTTTATAAAATATTTTTTTAAAATGTATGACTCTGTAAAGTTGCTGAGCAAAAACCCAGATGCATATATAAGCTTTATTAGATTCTCCAAAAACTATTTCTTATATCATGGAGGATTGGTCATTGCTGAGATTATGATGAAAATACAGTAGCTACAGTTAACAATAGGTTTTATGCACTTAAAATTTTGCTCAGGGTGGGATGCCTAGGTGGCTCAGTTGGTTAAGTGTCTATCTTTGGCTCAGGTCATGATTCTCGGGTCCTGGGATCGAGTCCCGCATTGGGCTCCTTGCTTAGTGGAAAGCCTGCTTCTCCCTCTGCCTGTTGCTCCCCTTGCTTGTATTCTCTGATAAATAAATAAAATCTTTTTAAAAAATTTGTTGAGAGTAGATTTCATGTTAAGTGTTCTTTGCCTATCCCCCCCCCCAACATAAACAGAAACAAACGGACACAAGGAAGCTTTTGCAAGTAATGGATATATTTATTACCCTGTTTATCTGATTGTGGTGATCATAACATGAGTGTATAAATATGTCTAGACTCATCAAATTGTATACATTAACTATGTGTTATTTTTTGTGTATTGATTGAGTTTCAAGAAATCTGAGAAGGGGGGACATGTTAAAATAGTATCAAAAGTCAAACATGAGACCCAGAGAAAAGCTCACAAAACAGTTCCTTTTTTAATGCTTATTTCCCAGTAAATGTAAATGTAACTTTACTAGAAATCATAGATTAAAATTTCCATGTCTGTCTCATGATAGTTATCATCATAAGTATGCCCTATCTCCTATTATAAATTGTAAACTAAATTTATGTATATATACACATATGTATATATGTGTATATGACATGCATATATATATTCCAATGCTCAAAATAATGATATGATCGATACAATGGTAAGAATGTCAATAACAAGGTTTGTTCACTAATCCCTGAAATTTATACTTTTATATGTACATACTATCTTATGATAAACATGTCATACCACCCTAAAGACCAGCTCATTAGGTAAAGACATGTACAGATACCATTAGAGTAGTATCATGGCAAGAAACTTAAAAACAAAAGAAAAACATTAGAAATGAGGCAAAATGAAAGGGGAATCACAAAGAAAAATGTATTGGCAAAATTCTTCACATCCAAGAATGCTAAGGGGAAAAATGAGTCCTGGGAATTGTATCTACTTACATGCTTTAATTCTGATTTCATGCTCATCAAATCACCTTTTGACTACTCTATGTCCTCCCCAGACATTCCCATGGGAAACAGGAATAAACAGAGCAGACACTCAGGATAAATTTTTAAACAAACAAAAAAATAAATGTTATAATTCAGGATTAACTCCTCTGAACTTTTTCACTTTATATTTTTACTACTTATCTGTCTACAAATTACAAATTTCCTTTTATTAGAATTAACATTTCATTTTTCTTTAGTTTATAAAATATCTATCCCTGATATTCTTGCCAAGGCTGAAGATACTTTAAAATATAACTATGCTTTACACTCAGCCATAGTAAGTTCATAGTACATATTTACTCTTCGGTTTCTCCTGATAAAAATAAAAACAACATCTAATTTGTAACTCTGGGTCAAATAAGAGATGATAACATTGCTAATTTATTTTTCCTTTAGTGGCTCAGAATATAGAAGAAATTTGTAATTTCTGAGCCTCAGTCTCTGGAAGTATGGGTTTAAATGTCAAATTATAGTATCAGTTAAACACATACGGAAATCACTTTTTAATACAAAAACTGAGAGGATACCATGAGAGACACATGTACGTACGTACAAGGGAATATTTTCAGTTAGAAGAGTATTTTCCAAAGGTTCCTGGGTGGCTCAGGTGTTTAAGTGTTGACTCTTGATCTCAGCTCAGGTCTTGATCTCAGGGTCCCGAGTTCAAGCCCTGAGTTGGGCTCCACACACTGGGTCACGGAGGCTATTTAAAAAAAAAAAAAGCGTTTCCCATAAAATGATTATTACCACTGAAGGAACTAGAAGCACATTGTATCTTACTGAAAAGGCTGAAAATTTTAATATTCCATTTAAGGTTTCTAGAGCCATTTCTATTTTTTCATAGTAAAACCTCTGAAAGCACATCCAAACTCATAGAGCTTTCTCTATGCCTTCCTCCTCATTCCACCAGCCTGGCTTCATGACTATTGTTTGTAGCTAATAACTTGGTTTTCAGTTAAAACATATACTTAAAAAAAAAGAAAAGAAAGAAAAAGAAAAATCCACTCACTTGTGCAATGAATTTCTAAACAATTGTCAAGTCAATAAAATACAAATAATGTATTTCCAAGATTTCTTATATTTATACAATTTCTTTGTTACCACGAGAGAGCATCAAATAAATATTTGTTAAAACAATGCAGTATCTTCTCAGTAAATGTTATTGACTCAGCTGCTAACATGTTTACAGTCCATCAAAATGTAATTTCTATTTAGCTTTAGTACATTGAAATAAAAAAACTAAATCATTTTATAGACTCTCTTCCAATATATATTCAATTAGGTATCAGAACATGCTTTTACATTTACCCACTTGAATATACAACAAAACATATTTTAAGGTGTTGGATATTATAAATAAATCATTAAAATAGAAGATAAATTAGGAAAATATGCTGCATATACAATTGCAATTTAGTCATAACTAATAGGAATGTGTGTCCTTCTAGTTCTCAATTACAGGAATGTTACTACCTTCCGAGATTACAGGAGATAGTTCCTAAGATTGTACAAGTCCATGACTTATAGATAGATGATAGATAGATAGATGATAGATGATAGATAGATAGATAGATAGATTAGATAGATAGATAAGATAGATAGACAGACAGACAGACAGACAGACAGACAGACAGATAGATAGATAGATAGATAGATATAGACTGGATAAATAAATATGAGGTACTGTGATTTAGAAAATGGTGATGAGATAGTGATTGTTTTGATGAAAAGTATGGTTGTTTTTTCTTTGAATACTTCCTCTTGGATTGAAGATCTACATTTTGGATTTTGTAGTAACTTGTAGTTTGCATAGAAAGTATTTCCTTTTAAAATTAGGCTGAATGTTTTGCTGCCCTCACCAGGATACCACAGCATATGCAACTCTTAATTTCATTGAGAAGAATTTTGAATATTTGCTTAAAAAATTCATATCCTTCTGTGCATATACACATAAAATCTTACTGGAAGGCTTATTATACACCTAATTTTTTTGTTCATTCGTTTGTTCATTCACTCATTCATTTAACTTTAAAACTAAGGCATTAGCAATATCAAAGAAAGCCAACTGAAAACTAGCAGTAGTTACTAGCAATAAAAGCATACTGGTAAGGGAAATATTTGTTTTATAGTAATTTATAAATATGAAGTTTAAAATAATACGTTTATTTTGAGTAGACTAACACAATTATGTTATAATGTACAATTACATTATAAGCTATAAGGCATGCCTTTATTTCAGCAGCTACATAATAACAATAGATCCATAATTTATATAACATGGTAATTATTTAACAACAAGGAAAAACATCCCCTTGTCTGGTGAAAAAAAGTACTCATTCAATGGCAAAAGTATGCCTCTCATAAAAGCCAGGGAGAATGGTTGAGGCAATCAGAGAGATCTACAGAGCACTTCACTCTTCTGTAAGCCTTCAAAATATAATAGGATATATTATTATCTACACACTTCTCCTCAAAGGCCTATTTTTTTTTCTTTCAAAGTAATGATCACTGATAATTCCTTACCTTTTTATACCGCATTTCTTTTTTTTTTTTTTTTTAAGATTTTATTTATTTGACAGAGAGAAGCACAGCCAGAGAGGGAACACAAGCAGGGGGGTTGAGAGAGGGAGAAGCAGGCCTCCTGCCGAGCAGGGAGCCTGATGTGGGACTCGATCCCAGGTCTCCGGGATCATGACCTGAGCTGAAGGCAGTCGCTTAACCAACTGAGCCACCCAGACACCCCACCGCATTTCTTTTTTATGAGAAAATTACCCTGTTTTCTGAACAACTTACTATTTAGAAGGTTAGTTTTATTATCATAGGAAGATCTATATTTATGAGTTCTCATCAGCTATAATTTTTGAAGAAAAACACTTCTAGACCCTGAAGGCAATACGCTAAGTAACATAAGTCAGACAGAGAAAGACATATAGTGTGCGATATCACTTGTATGCAGAATCTAAGTAAGTAGATCTTATAGAAACAGAGTAGAACGGTGGTTACCAGGGGCTGTGGGGTGGGGGAAGTGGGGAGATGTTGTAAAATAGTACACACACTTTCACTTTAGAAGGTGAATTAATTTTGGAGATCTAATACAGAGCTTAGTGATTATAGTCAATAATACTGTACTTCAAAGTTGTCATGAGATATTAAATGTTCTCACCACAAAAAAGAATAATTATATGACCTAGTACAAGTGTTGAATAATGCTATGATATGTATCAAATCAATAGGCAGTACACCTTGAACTTACACAAGTCTATCTCAATAAAAAATGTAGTGGGACATCTAGATGGCACAGTTGATTGGATCTGACTCTTGGTTTAGGCCCAGGCGGAGAGACAGAGAGACGGGCTCTGTGCTCAGTGCAAAGTCTGCCTAAGACTTTCTGTCCCTCTGCCTCCTGCCCCGCCCCACTCTCTCTCTCTCTGAAATAAATAAATAAATCTTTTTAAAAAATGTGGTAACTCTAAGTACCAAAAAGGAAAGAAAAACTTTACTTTAGATTTTTATGGTAACAAAGGACAATAACTATCATCCATGCTTTTAAACTTTGATGAGAACAGACTGGTTTTGAAATCAGAGATATTCTGTGATTTCCCTGGTAGAGCTTTGGATGTTATATAATATCCCATAGTCCAGATTATAAGATAAATAATGAAAACATTTGTCCTTTACCTAAGAGTTTGTTCTGGGGTACCTGGGTGACTCAGTTGGTTAAATGACTGCCTTTGGCTCAGGTCATGATCCCAGAGACCTAGGACAAACCCCACGTAGGGCTCCTTGCTCGGCGGGAAGCCTGCTTCTCCCTCTCTCACTCCCCCTGCTTGTGTTCCCTCTCTAGCTGTGTTTCTCTCTGTCAAATAAATAAATAAAATCTTAAAAAAAAAAAAAGAGTTTGTTCTGAAAAAAAAATTACATGTACATACATGCATACACACATATTTGGTAACTATGGTTAATATACATATATTATATCCTTGAAATTTGCTGAGACTCAATCTTTTTTTTTTTTTTTTAAGATTTTATTTATTTGACAGAGAGAAACACAGCCAGAGAGGGAACACAAGCAGGGGGAATGAGAGAGGGAGAAGCAGGCTGCCCGCCGAGCAGGGAGCCGGATGTGTCGGACTCGATCCAGGGTCTCCGGGGTCATGACCTGAGCCCAAGGCAGTCGCTTAACTAACTGAGTCACCCAGGCACCCCAACTGAGAGTAGATCTTAAGTGTTCTCACCACACACACACAAAGGTAACTACGTAAGGTGATAGATATATATAAGCTTGATCATAGTAATCATTTTACAAAGTATATGTATATTAAAACATCGCATTGTATAGTCTAAATATATATAATTTTTATTTGTCAATTTTAGCTCAATAAAGCTAGGGGAAAAAGATAAAGCAAATTGTTTTAAGTCCAAAATTTGAAAAAATATAAGAAATGAAAACGGTTTTTGAAAAATAGACACAATTGTTGAAACAGATTAGTGATTATATTTGATAAACTGTGTATAATGGGTATATGGATGTTTTATTTCATTCTTCATTTTAATATTATCTATCTTCATTTCTTCTTGATGAAAATGTAACTTATTATTCTTTTCAAACGGTGCTTTTTTTTTATTGTCAACTTTTTGTTTTTGTTTACCTTCTTTGAATCTTTATTCCCTAATTCAATCATTTCTTCCTCATGTTAAGGGGTTCCTGCCTTCTTTGGATTTAGTTAATGTTCTCTTTCAGAATTAAGTTAGCTATTTTGCTTACTACTTTCATCTTTTTATTCTTTTCTAATAGAAATACTGAGCCTATCATTTTTCTTCAATATCATTATCCATTGTTTTAATAAATAAATATTTCCATTGACTTCCATTTTTATGTTATATATAATTTTTGGGGTGTTATTTAAAAGTGCATTTTAAGATTTCTATATTTTGTATTGTGATACTGATTTCTAAGTTAAATTGCATTGTGGACCCAGCAATTAGTCTTTACTAATTGTAAAGACTTTATCATACTTTACAAATGTCTAACCTGATCAGTTGTAATACATATTAACTGTACTTTAAGAATGCATTTTCCTTAAACATTGGATTTGTATACTCATGTTCAGATATTTTATAATCTATGACTTTGTTTACTTGAATATCAAATATTTGACTCAGAAGTGTTTATGTCCTATAACACAATGGATATTTCCAAAAATCTCATCAAAATTAGATTACTTTTTGCTCATATATTTATGTTATTTTATGAGACAATCCATTTTGTTTGATATTAAGATGAATAACCTTTTTTCTAGGTATTTAGTTATACTTGGTGTCATCCTTCCTCTCATCTTCTCTGTTTTCCTATATAGTAGTTACTGCTTTTAGAAACAGGACATAGTGGCCAATCTTTAGATCTTAACTGGCAAACTTATTTTCATTCATCATCATCCCTGATATGTTCTTAATTTTTTTTAAGAGTTCAGTTTTTTACTGAACAGGTTACAAAAGAGGTTTAGTCAAAAAGATCAGAGCCCATGTCATCATCAGACTCCTCTGATTCTTCTTTTTTTTTGCTTCCTCTTTCTTTTCCTCAGCTGAGGCAACAGTGAGGGAAGGAGCAGGATTTGCTGCTGGTGTAGCACCAGTTGCTGGGCTAGGTCTACCAGCTCCTACAGTGCATGTGAGGCTCCCCATATAAACAGATGTTGGTCAGGGCCTTGGCAAAGAACCCAGCCACAAACGTTCAACATTTATACCAGTTGCTTTAATAAGCATTATCCTCTTATCCTCTATTATTTTCACCTCATCACCATGCAGGATGAGGACCATGAGCAGATGCACAAGAGCTCAAGGTGCAGACGAGGTCTGAGCAGGGGCTGCCTGGGGATGGCACTAGTCCCTGGGTGAGGAGAGGGCCTCACCCCAATGTGGCCTTTGTTCCCTCGGAAGGACTGAGGACCTTAATGGCAGGTAAAAAAAAAAGCTGTCCTGATATATTTGGATTTATTTCTACCTACATATTTTGTCTCTTCCATTTGCCCCTCCCCTTGTGTGTGCTTTTTATCTTTTCTTGACTTTTTCTGATAGGACTTTTTTCTCTTATTTCAACTTTTCCATCTACTATTTTAGAATTTATGCATTCTATTTCTATGTTAGTGGTTATGCTATAAACTCTACCATGCTATTTAAGTCAATGAGGCTAAAAATCTAAAGTTATTTAATTATCTTCACTCTTAATAAAACAAAAGCTTTGGAGGATATTAACTCCAATCACTTTTCACAGATCACATGATACCATAGTTCAGTTTAATAAGATAATTTTTTTGGCTTTCTTTGATTTACTTATGTGCAATATCTTGCTTATAGTCTTTCTTTTACCTCAATCCTTTCTTCTGAGATCATTTTTTGTTAGATTTATAAAGTTATAACTTCTTGAATCTGAAGCTGTTTCACTATTTATGATAATGTGACTCAAATGTAACTCTTATTAATTTGTATGGAAACTACTTCTCCAGGAAAGGTTTAGAATCCATTCTTTACCTTTCAAAGTCTTTAGTCATTTACTCCTTGAGCACTTGTCAAGTTTATGCAGCCTGGACACCTGTCTTTCTGAGAAATTTCTTTCTTTAGCTTTTATTTTCTTTAATCTCTTTATCTAGAGTTCATATTTAGTTGTATTTTGGATCTCTCATTATCTTCCCTCATTTTATCCTTTGGTTCTATATTTTTGGTATATTACTTGACTTTTCTAAGTTGTCAATTATCTTTTATTTAATTTTAGAAATATTATTGATTTTCAAGAGCTTCCTTCTTCCTATTTACTTTTTATGTCATATTTTTCTTATATTGTGAATGAAATGTTTAAGGAAAATACAGTTATTTAAAATCATCCTCTTTTCCTCAGTCTGTTTCCTGTAAAGCAGTGGTTCTCAACTGGAGATGACTTAGTCCCCTCGGGACATTGGCAAAGTGAAGACATTTTTGATTATCACAACTAGGACAGACACACTATTGGTCTACCGTGTATCATTTCCAAGATGTCAGTTGTGCCATGACTCAGATTTACTTTTAAAATCTCAATCTTTTATTGTTCTACTGCTCCTAGGATGTCTTCTCATGTTTAAAGATTTATTTATTTATTTGAGAAGGCATGCAAGAAGGGGAAGGGGCAGAGGGAGAGAGGCTCTCAAGCAGACTTCACACTGAGTGCAGAGCCCCATTTGAGGCCTCAATCTCATGGCCCTGAGATCATGACCTTAGCTGAAACCAAGAGCTGGATGCTTAAGCAACTGAGCCACTCAGGTATCCCTGTCCTTTCATATTTAAAAATGAGACAATAAAATGTTGTTTTGGAACTTGCATGATTTTGTCAATGGTAAGCTTTATCACAGGATGAATACAATAAAAATGAGAATTTATAATTGGCATTCAATTGTTTTAGAAAAGAATCCTTTCAATCTTTCCCTGTATGCCTACCTTCCAGGCCTTTATAAGATGGTACAAGAGAAGAGATGATAGAATATTATGCCACATACAGAAGCCATATGTTGAATCCTCTTGTTTAGAGCCATATGTCAATCTCACACTTTATTGTATGCAGAATTCTCAAGTTTCTACTTTCCCTATGGTTCTCCTATGACAAATCTTTGCTATTTCAGTCCTTCCATTGGTACTAGAAGCTCCAGTATTGCTGTCTTATTTCACCACTTGTTACTTCTTTATTTGCTCTCAGCATTCAGAATTTTATTGAAATCTCTTCTTTGAAGGATGTACTTTACTTAGCCTCATGAATATTGTGAGCTTATAATTTTAGGATTGTAACATTTTACCTTCCTCAGGTTTTAGATGTAAAGAAGATAGACATGCAGAATGTATTGATCACTTGGCAGTAGTCATTGAAGAATATTTGCTTTCTTCATTGTTGGGCTTGTTGAATCATTGAAAAATATTAAAAGCAATAATCTCTTTGTCTACATAGTTGAGGTGATTTTTTAAATATACTTATCAAAAAAGATAATTGTCCTACTCAGAATCTTTTCACAGCTCCCAACTGTATTTTAGCTAAAACATAAAATCCTTATCATGGTTTCCTACTCAAAATATTTGATGATGGCCCCGTCTACCTCTGTAATATCACTCCTGTGATCACTCCAGAGCAACCATATTTATATTATTCCTCCAAAGAATTAAGTTCTCTCCAGCTTTAGAAATATTATATATGTTATTTCTTTTGCCTGGAAAAATTTTTCTAACTGAAGTATTGCTTCCACCAAGAGACCTTCTCAGACCACCACTCTCTCCCTCTCTTGATGTCTAGTTGTAATCATTTCCTTTTTTGCTCCATGTATTCCTTTCAAAGCACTTTTACATTTTGTAACTATTACATAGTCACTCTATGTGACTCCTGTAAATACCTGTCTCTTCTACAAAATGTTTAAGTTTTATGAGGGCATGGACCGTATCTTTTCACTGAACACAGTATTCTTAGTACTTAGGACAGTGTCTAACAGATTTGGCAGTAATTACATAGTTATAAATGAGTTAGCAACACTAAAAAATGCTATTTGTATTTTTGATGTTGTCAAGAATTGTGATGAAAAATCCTCTTCTTATTTAATTTTTTTTTTTTAAAGATTTTATTTATTTGACAGCGAGAAACACAGCGAGAGAGGGAACACAAGCAGAGGGAGTGAGAGAGGGAGAAGCAGGCTTCCTGCCAAGCAGGGAGCCCGATGTGGGACTCGATCCCGGGTCTCCGGGATCATGACCTGAGCCGAAGGCAGTCGCTTAACCAACTGAGCCACCCAGGCGTCCCCTTATTTAATTTTTTAAAAGAGTTTTTTTTATTTGAGAGAGTGAGAGAGCATACAAGGTGGGGGAAGGGCAGAGAAAGAGGGAGAAGCAGACTCCCCACCGAGCAGATAGCCCTATGCGGGCATTGATCCCAGGCCCCTGGGTTTATGACCTGAACTGAAGGCAGATGCTTAACTGACTTAGTCACCCAGGTGCCCTGTGATGACCCTCTTTTTAATAGATAAGCTTTAGTTACCTAAAATTTAATCACTGAATGAATGAAAGATTACTATGTATCATGAAACATGGGGAATATCTTATAACTTGTGTATGCATATGTGTGTGTGTGTCTGTGTGTATTTTCTTTTAATCTTGAAGTGACCAAAAGTTCTCATATTTTTTTTAAGTTCTCATATTTTAATGCTACCCAACATCTTAGAGGTCAATACTAGATTATAATTTCTCTTGGTTTTTCAATCTCTCTCTCTTTCTTTCCCCTTCCAACATATACACAGAGTTATGTGATCCTGCCTTCTTTCCCACGGTGCTAATTTTGCTGGGTGAAATGGCATTTATATCGCTGGTATATACTATCATGAACAAAAATGCCTGAGCATTATGGTCTTGAAACACTATTATGTCATAAATTCTATGAGTTCAGTAATTAAACCTACATACTATTGTTTTTTCAGAAATTTTGAGACAAAATATTTCTATATTTTACATATGATACAGAATTTTCATCACTGAATAACAAAGCTCATGGGAAGGTCTGCGTTTGTCAAATAAACCCAAAATGTCATATTTTTAAAAAGAACTATGGGCTATTACTTGATATAGTAAGTTTCCATTAGGTTTTAAAGCCACAAATAAGCACTTTACCAAAGTCCTCATTAACCTCTATCAGTAAATAGATGCTTTATATCTAGATAATGGAGAAATAGAACTCTATAAAGAGCTATAGCAATATTCATATCAGAATAGTTTCTCCAAATGTCCTTTGCCTCTCCATTAAATTACTTCATTATAACCATAAAAATGTAACTTTATGATTACATCAATGTTATATCCCTCTGCAATTGCATATGCCTTTTGACTTTTCAATATATGTCTGTATTGAGAAAAGAGCATTATGTTGAAATATTAGGACTGCTTTGCCTCAAAGACAAGTAATTTTATTCAGAATTCTTCTTGTTTAAGCATTTCACTACTGTCCAAGTTTTACTCAATTCCAAAGTGCTGAATTCTGGGTTTGCTTATGTGTATGTGTACGTAAAAATTTTTGGAGCTTTGTGGATACATGGCAATCTAATTAGCACTTTTTTACATCTGTGAGGTAATTACTATCTAAGATGCTGGTCTAATCCACACAGTTGTCACTGATGGACACCTGATCTAAACCTGTTTATCTAATTGTAAAATCCACACTCTTACACTGAAAGCTATACTCTATGATATATTTTACTGATGCTGATCACCTTGGAGTCTTAACATCTTAACATAAGTGCAAGAAAGAGTATTTGCTTCAAATACCTATTACATTAAATGTCATATTATATTAAATAAATAAAATATTGCTGAAACCAAAATTTGGGGTAAGAAGAATGCAATTCAGACTTATAGGTAGTAATACCATCAGTTCATATGCTAATATCGTGACACAAAAACAGATTTTCAATATAGTCCACAGCTTCTGATTCTGGTGGTCTGTCTGTCTTTGTCTTTCTCTCTTTGTCTATATATACAAAATGTAAAACTATGTCTTTTATGTCAAATTTTGAATAGAAATATGATTTGTGTCCCATAATCATAATGACTTCATCTCAGGACAATGATAGTTTTGTTTGTTTTTTTTCTCTCACTCTCCTCATGTTCAAGAGAGAAAAATATATGAGATCATTGTCATTTGGAATTAGCCCAGAGTTACCAAGAACACAGTGGGAAGGTAAGCATTATGAGAAAAGGGATCTTGTCTTTAATGATGGCTTTCCCCCAAAACCAGCTCAGTATCAAAGCACAGGACCAGAATAACATTTTACTCAATAAGTATCCATTAATCCAATGAATGACTATAATAATATTTCTATGACGAGATTTATGCTTAACAGGTATATTAAATATATATATATAACCATTTACCTTCTTCTAAAGGAACAGTTAAAATCTTAAATTCCTTTTTTTCTAAAATTTCTTTTTTTGCACAAGTTCATATATGTACCGTAATAAATTACTGGATAAAAAAAAAAATCTGTTAAAAATTTTTGGCTCAAGGGACGCCTAGTTGTCTCAGTCAGCAAAGCGTGGGAGTCTTGATCTTGGGATCATGAGTTTGAACCCCATGTTGGGTGTAGAGATTCCTTGAAAAAAAGTTTAACATATTTATTTCAATATATTTATTTGTACCATAAACTAACTCAGCTACATGATTTTTGATTGAATAAGTATGCAGGCATCATTTATAATGACTCAATTAAAAAAAAAGAGCTCTCCCTTTTAAGTCAAAATCAAGCAATATCCCCATCACAATGATGCTTTATGCTTTGTGTGGCAAAAAAATTTAAAAATGGCCATTATTAGTTTTATCAGATACAAGTCAAAGAAATAAAATTTCTCAAGAATTTACTTTTAACTCTTAAAATGACTTATGACATCAAGATCACCTATAAATAAGCTCTTTAAGAACAAATCTTGAATTTTCTACTTCTTTGTATATATAAAGTCCACAGTATAATATTGAGTTAGAACAAAAGGACTTCTTGAATATGGCACCGAATACCTTCTACGTGATCCAAGAAAGAACAGATTACTTGTTCTCTTCCACCAGTTTGAAAGTATATGTTTAATTGATGAATAGAAAACTTCAGATGACAGTGATAAGTAAAACCACTATAAATTTCTGTATGTTTCCAACATCATCTGCAAGAAAACTTTGAACACAAATATTAAATCATTTTAACAGATCTGGTAGATATGGTCGTTTCTATATTTCCTTCCAGTTTTCTTGTGATAGGAAACTTTTTAAAGCCTTACTCTTCAATGAAATTTACTTATAATTAATATGTCATTTAAATTTACTGGATGTGTTTTGAAGTTATTGATGCCATGCATTCCTCTTGCATAGAAAAACTCTATTTTGTGAGGCATCATCATTCTACTCCTATCCAAGAAGCTCCGGCCACCTCTTTGTTTATGATTTTCTTTTCCACTTAGGTTTTATTTAAGTCACATAAATCATACATATAACTTAGAACCCGATAGATCCTGTTGCCATCTTTTATAGAATTTAACTTTGGTTTAGTAGCTATTTTGAGTGAATACCATGATAGAATCTGAAAGGAATGTTAAATTTTCTGACATGACAGCTATATATCTCTCTCATTAACATCTGTGGTATAAGTAACTACCTAATATCACAGACAATGAATATGTTTACATTTGAAACTGGCTATTGCAGGGGCATGTGGGTGGCTCAGTGGTTAAGCATCTGCCTGTGGGTGGCTCAGTGGTTAAGCATCTGCCTTTGGCGCAGGTCGTGATCCTGGAGTCTGAGGATGGAGCCCTGCATCAGGCTCACTGCTCAGTGGGAAGCCTGCTTCTCCGTAGTCATTATAAACTACGGCTCATTCCCCTTGCTTGTGGTACCTCTCTAGCTGTGTTTCTCTCTGTCAAATAAAGAAATAAAATCTTAAAAAAAAAAAAAAAGAAAGAAAAGAAACTGGCTATTTCAGGTAAAAATTTACACTTTGTAAAACCAGTATTTATTTACTGAATGGTCATTGCAGAGATGCAAAAAAGGGTCATTTTACTTACTGAAAATAGTTAATATACCCACTAAAGAACTTTCCATGGTATTATTTATAAAACCAAGTGAGCAAAAAAAGAAATGTGGTAGAAATTACTTAAATGTTTATTCTCTAAAATGATGACAGCTTTGCTCAGTGTTAGGAAGAATTTGGATAAAAAGTTATAAGAATTTAAAGATGGAAAGCACTTTGTGCAAAAAAACCCTCCCAAGATCCATATTTTTATTTTTAGGTAGTAAAATAAAAATTTTATTTCTATATAGTTTGTTTTTTTCATTCTAGATGACCTACTAAACATATTTGCTCTCCATACATTATTTATTACACTCTTTTTCTGTGATTCTTTAACTACAAAATACTGCCAGCAAATTCTCACTCCTTACATCATTATCCCATCCTATTTGGCTAATACCAATGTAATATTTATATTAAAAGGTATTTTGATCTTAAAAAGCTATTCTCTATTACTGGGGTACCTATACATGATTTTTATGTTTTAAAGATATATAGAGAAATTGTAAGGATATATATATCCTTAACATGAAAAAATAAATATATTGAGGATTACAGATGGATTTTTCTGCCATGCCAAAATTTGAGTGTGTTTTTAATGCTCAAAAATTAATGACTCCAAAATAATAAAAGTCTAAATAGTTGAAATCATTTTCTTGGAATAAAATTTATTTCCAATTTACCTTTATGGCTCTTGTTATGTTAATTTTATTTTATATATTGAACACTCTTGTTTTAATTAATTTCTTTGTAATAATTTAATTTTTAAATGGCAAAGCTATTATCTATTATACATAATAAATGAATTCTATTTTCATGATTAGTTTATACTGTTTGTAGAGAATAAAATTTTACTAAGATACTGAAAATTGCTGCATACAAACTATAATGTTTTTTCTGCTTCTAAAAGTTATTATAATATACAGAAGGAAAAATGAAAAGCCAAACAATCACTTCAAAATCCATACAATGGCAAGATGATTATTATAAAAACTTCAAATATAAAACTAGGAGTATAATAATCTATATTACCTTCTTAGAAAATTTGATTTGGGTAATTCTTTTTTTTTTTTTTAATATTTTATTTATTTGACAGAAAGAAACACAGCCAGAGAGGGAACACAAGCAGGGGGAGTGAGAGAGGGAGAAGCAGGCTTCCCGCCAAGCAGGGAGCCCGATGTGGGACTGGATCCCGGGTCTCCGGGATTACGACCTGAGCCGAAGGCAGTCGCTTAACCAACTGAGCCACCCAGGCACCCCTCATTTGGGTAATTCTTTAGCAGCTTTTTAACTTCCTGCATTAAGATATTCATGAACGAGCATTTCAATTCCTACATCATCTGACTATATTTCCAAAATATACACAGTAGAGGAATAAGTATAACATATTGTTCTTTGTTGCTTAATCACCCTTTTACTTCAAATTCAGCTTACATTGAGTCAACTATTTATATGGCAGTCATATATCTTTTACCATTTTATCTTCACAAGGAATTGTGAGCTTTACAAATCTTTTCTCACCTTACAGATAAGTAGACTAGGGAATAGAGAATATAAGTAACATTGTAAAATTCACATAGTTGACAATTCTCAGACATGTGTACTCTTATTTATACTTCTGTAAGAGCTAATGGTAATGTATCTGAAATAAAATTTTGCCTACTATCTGAACAAAGCCCCTGAAAAATGTTACCTGTGTTTCTTACTAAAATTATTTTCCAAGTGATGGAGAGGATATAATGATGTCTAGGCATATAGATGGTATATAGAAAAAACAAGATTGGCCATGGGATAATACACTGAGTAGTAGGTAAATTGGAGATTATTATATTCTACTTCATACTTTGTATATGCTTTTCATTAAAAATTTTAAAAACATATTGAAGGTGCTTCATCCAACAACAGCAGAATGCACATTCTCCTCAAACTCAAATGGAACATTCACTAAGATAGACCACATTCTGGGCCATAAAGCACACTTTAAAAAATTAAAAATAATATGTCTTAATATCTGCTTTTGTACCACAATGCAATTAAACTAGAAATCAATATCAGAAAGATAACTCAAAAGTTCCAAAGACATAGAGATTAAACAATATACCTCTAAAATATGGGTGAAAGAAGACACCTCAAAAGAAATGAAAAAACATTTAAAACTAATAAAAATGAAAACACCCTTATTAAAATATGTGGGATGCAGCAAAAGCAGTGTTCAGAGGGATATTTATAGCATTACATATTTATATTATAAAGAAAAAAGGTTTAAAATCATGTTTTAAGTTTTCATACTGGAAAATTTTAAGAAGAGTAAATTAAACCCAAAGAAACCACAAAAAAAGAAACAGATTTAGAGCAGAAATCAATTAAATCACATATAGGAAATCAATAGAGAAAATCAACAAAGCCAAAAACTGATTTTTTTCACAAGATCAATAAAATCAATAAGCTTCTATCTAGCCAGTCTAAGAAAAAAAAGAGAAAAGATACAAATTATTAATATTAGAAGTGAAAGATATATCACTGCAGATCCATGACCATTAAAAGGATAAAAGAATAATTCTATAAAACACTCTATGCTGGACAGATATAATAACCTAGGTAAATGGACCAGTTCCTTGAAAGATACAAACTACCATGGCTTACCCAAGAACAAACAGATAATCCGAATAGGACTATATTTACTAAAGAAGTTGGTGTAATAATTAAGAACCTCCCCAAACAGAAAGCAGAGGGCTTACGTGTGTTCACTGATGAATTCCACTGAACACAGAAGGAAAAATTACACCAATTCTCTACAATTTCTTTCAGAAGATAAAAGTACTCTTATCATATGATCCACCAATCATTCTCCTTGGTATTAACCTGAAGAAGTTGAAAATTTACATACACAGAAAAACCTTCACACAGAGGTGCAAAATAACTTTATTCATCATCGCCAAAACTTGGAAGCACCAAGATGTCTTACAGTAGGTAAATGGATAAACTTTGGTATACCCAGACATAGAAATGAAAGGGAACAAAGGAAACTTAACTATATATTATGAGAAGATAATCTAAACAAGTGCATGTTATATCATTTCAACTATATGACAGTCTGGAGAAGGTAAAACTATGGAGACAGTGAAAAGATCAGTGGTTGGTAGAAATGGGGAGAGGATGGATGAATAGGTGGAACACAAATCGAAAATAATCTATTTGATACCATAACAATGTATATATATCTCTATGCATTTGGCCAAACCTATAGAACACATAAACCAAGAGTGAATCCTAAAGTATACTATGGACTTTGAGATGTCAATGTTGATTAACAAATTATAACAAATGTACCCTCTGGAGAGAGATGTTGATTTGTGGAGGTAGGGGGTTTATAAATAATCTCTGTATCTTCCTCCCAATTTTGTTCTGAACGTAAAATTGCTGTAAAAATTAAGCCCTTTGAAAAAAGTGAGAAAAAAAATGTGTTGTAGGAAACATCTGTGGGAAGAAATAACATTGTAAACCTAGTCTGAACACCATGCATACCTAATAAATCTAACCCAAATTTTAAAAAATATGGAGTGAAATAAAATAAAGGTCCTCACCTTATTATTATTTTTTTTTCCTGGTAAAAGACTTTGGTTAGATGAGTAGAAATGATAGTAATATGCTATCATGGTCATGGATTGAGTTAAGTGAGGAAAAAAAATACTACAACACGGGCACCTGGGTGGCTCAGTTGGTTGAGCGACTGCCTTCGGCGCAGGTCATGATCCCGGAGACCCGGGATCGAGGCCCACATTGGGCTCCCTGCTTGGCGGGAAGCCTGCTTCTCCCTCTCTCACTCCCCCTGCTTGTGGTCCCTCTCTGGCTGTGTTTCTCTCTGTCAAATAAATAAATAAAATCTTTAAAAAAAAAAATACTACAACACAAGAAAAATATACCATTGAAGTTAAATTTGGAAATTATTAGTAAAAAGAAAAGACACAGGATATAATACAAATGATGGTATGATTTTTATAAATAATTTACTATTATATTTATAATATACAGTTTTAATGATGTATAGTTTTTAAATAACTATTGAACACTAACCATGTTAATAAATTGTTTAAAATTTATAAATTAACAGTCCCCAAAGACTTTTGCTCATTTATGCAATATACTAACTTGTTGTCTATATCTTGTTCCAGGAATTAAAAGTCTGCCCGTGTTGAAAATTCACCTCTGCCATTTATTAGATGTGTAATATTAGATATATTACTTAACCTTTGTATGTTTCAAAATCTTTATCATAAGTGTGGATAACAATAGTATCTATTTTGAAGAGTCATGCAATTAATAATAGTAAGCTATTAAGTATATAAAACAGAGCCTGACATATACCCAAATTAAATAATTGTGATGATGAAGATGATGATGGGTGATATAAGAATGGCTTGAGCTTTGATTTTATTTTAATAGTCACAATAGAAGAAATCCTTATTTAACCAGCATTGAGCACAAGTAGTCAAGGAAGTATCTAATGTCACCTGGCCTTATCAGAACCTCACAGAATTTTCCTTCATTCTGTAAAGTCCTATTTTTAAAAGTCTAGCCAGGAGGAAAAGGGGTTTCTGCACACATTCTTTTTTCTTTTTTTAAGATTTTTTTTTTTTAATTTGATGGAGAGAGACACAGCAAGAGAGAGAACACAACCAGGGGGAGTGGGAAAGGGAGAAGCAGGCCTCCCCGCTGAGCCTGGAGCTCAATGTGGGGCTCTATCCCAGGACCTTGGGATCATGACTGGAGCAGAAGGCAGATGCTTAAAGACTGAGCCACCCAGGTGCTCCTTCTGCACACATTCTTAACTCAGGACCATTTTGATGAGGATTCCATAGAGTTTCCATTATTTCAATGTTATACTGATTAACAAGAAATAAATGAGGAAGGAAACAACTAGAGGTTGTGTACTTTCTATTTTAGAAATCCCATCATCTTCTCTATAGAAAAAAATGACTCTTGTTTCTTAATATTTATGCTTTGATATGAAAATAACAGCAAGGAATAACATTCAATTTTTGTATTTTGGGCTTCACTCATGCCACAATCTCTAAATATGGGAGCCTATCTCTGGGGATGCATTTTCCTCCCATATAGGTATACTCTGACAAAATGAGATTTTCTCAGCTTTCCAGTTACTTAATCTCTTCAGATGAGCTGAAGATGAATTTCATTTCATCTTACCATAAATTACTCTCAAGAGTGAATGATACATAAATGAGGTTCCCATATAATAGCTCAATGGACTGATAACATATAGCTATTGCAGAGACGTGATATTTACTTATGGAGTATATTTGGCACTTGGCCATTCAATACCAATATGAAAATTTCCCACCAGCTAGTCTTTCAACCTAAGACTATATTTCTATCTATGTGAATCCAATATAACACAATGTTTGTTGTTCTTCTTTTTTCACTTTTGGGTTTTTTTTTTGTTTGTTTTTGGGGGGGGCTCAATTCATTTTCTATTGTCTGTGTTTCCCTATGCAGGAAATGAGAATAGTTAAGTCAGCCATTCAAACAATGAACACGAAATATTGTCAATCTCTGTTCAATCAATAGCATGTTCAGTTATCACGTACCTTTATTTCTGTAGCTATTGAATAGGTTTCTGACTACATATATCACTTATATTGATGAATTTTCTTCTGGATATTAGAGTTATGTAAATATAATGAATCACAATTATTATTATAAGTTAGAATAATAAAATGTTGTTTACGCTAAACCATGCAACAAATTATCATGGTATTTATTTGGCACTGTTAACACTTCATTAGAGTTCCAATGAAAAGAAGATAACTAATTTAATTTTGATATTTGACACGGTGATATGGGAATAAGGTGAGAATGTTCATCATGAAAACTGCCATCTTTTCCTCAGTCTTATGTCTTAAATATCTCTGTCTGCCTTAAAATTCAATTTTAATCTTTCTAAACAGGATTGATTTTGATACTTTCAACAAAGGTAAGCATCTCACATTGTGTTTCCTTTGTTGTTTTCTCAATTTCATTTTTTAAATAATTGGGAATCTGCTAAATGCCTTAGATTGCACCTCAAATCCATTCTTCAGTGGTTCAATGAACTACTTTAAAATTTTTTTGTCCCTTTTAAAATAAAAATGGAAACATTGTAATTAGAACTTTAAATCAATCACACATGAAGCTGTTTTCCTTCCTACCTTCTATTGATGGTTTTCATCAGCGTCATTTACATGCTATAGAAAATAGTACCCCACTTATGTTGAGATGACTTTTTCAATAATGTCAAATAGTTAGAACAGTTAAAAACACAAAAGCAATAAACTCATGCCACTCAATCATGTGCAAAAATTGTACAGTTTCCTTAAAGAAAATTTCTTCAAGGTGCCATTTAGAGCCTGTGTATACTAATTTTAGAAATCATTTCAATGAGATTATTCAGTTGCTATTTGATTTTGTAGCACATTCAAAGCAGTAAATTAAAAGCTTTTGCGCGCGCGCATGCGCGCGTGTGTGTGTGTGTGTGTGTGTGTGTGTGTGTGTGTGTGTGTAGTTCTGAGTGTGTCAAAGGTTAGGAGATATATTAAAATACTAGTAAGGGTAGAAGAAATTACAGCTACACAAAAACCCCGAAGTGGGATCATGACTCATATCTTGAGAGTAGTAGAAAGTAAGATAAGAGCAGTAATGAGAAACCAAGTAATGTAAGGGTTTGCCGGCCATTGTAAGAATCAATAGGACTTATCAGAGTGTGTTGAGTTGAGAAGTGCCAATATTTGACTTAAAGGCTAAAACGCTAAAACTTAAAATACAGTTTCTGTGCCAACAGGCTGCAGTGGGTATGGGGAAAAGTTAAGAAATCAGAATAAAGCCATTAAAGCAATCCAGATGATGCATGATATTTTGCTAGACGAAACTGGTATTGGTAAGGGTGATATAAAGAGGTAGATACAGATACTCTTGAAATTAGATTCAGCTGATGTAGGTAACAAAGGTCCTAAAGCATTACATAAAAATTAAATTATATTTAGTACATGTTATTTAAAAGGCAAGAACATGTATAATCAATTTTGGAAAAAGTTTCATTAAAATGGTTAAACCAGAGTTACATCAAATGTTTAATTTTAAAGGGTAGGTTTCTATTCTGGGAAAAACCACTTACATAGGTTAGCATATAGTCTAACAATCTGGGAAAAAGATTTCTAAATAATAAAACAACATCCTTACTAATGAAATTCTGGAACACAGCTACTGTGGTGGTTAATTTTATGTGTCAACCTCACTGGATCACAGGGTATGCAGATATTTGGCTAAACATTATTTCTGAAAGTGTCTGTGAGGGTGTTTCTGGGTGAAATTAGCATTTGAATGAGTGGACTCACTAAAGCAGTTTATGCTCCCCAATGTGGGTGGACATCATGCAATCTGAGGACCCGAATAGAACAAAAAGGCAGGGGCAGGAAGCATTTGGCCTTTTCTGCTTGATTGCTTGAGTTGGGACATCAATCTCCTGCCCTCATCGCTCCCAGTTCACAGGCCTTTGGACTCAGACTGAATTACGCCACCAGCTTTTTTGGGTATTTTGTTTACAGATGGCAATTTAGGGGACTTTTCAGCCTCCATTATTGTGTGAGCCAATTCCTTATAATAAATCTTCTCTCTCTCCCTCTCTCTCTTTTATATATAGATATAAAATCTCCAATTGATTCTATTTTTCTAGAGAACCCTAACTAGTACAGTTCATTAAATCCTAATAGTAGGATTTGATAGAACCACACTGATGTGGAATAAGCACAAGAAAAATGTCTGGAAAATTCTTAAAAGCTACCTTGAAGCAGGAGTACAAATTAAAGACAGGGGGATTATTGGCTACAGAGTGAAAAGGGAAATGTAGAACCAGACTGAAGAGAGTTATAGTTGGAGGTTAATGCAATAATTCACATGGGAAATAATGAAGGCATAAATTAACTCCCTAGTATCCCTAGTACTGGTGGTAACCAAATTGGCTATAAGATATAATCAAGGTTTTTAAATGCTATTGAGGAAACATATTTGCTATGATAAAAATAAACTATATAATGTAGATTATTCTGCTACATATATTTTGAGAAATGAGTGATATATTTTATAGTATTAATATTTGAAAGTTGTAAAATTCATAATGAATATAAAAGCACGAGACTGTCAGATATCTAAAAGGTCACATCACCAAAAATTTAGTAGTAAATAATCACTTTGGGTCTTAACACCATGTTAAGTTCTGTGGGATAACATGTAAATAAATGTGAAACGTTGCATTCGGCATAGAGAATTCAAAAACGTATACATAAAGTGGGCTAAAAGGAAGTTACATATCAACACAATGAAAAGCTATAATGATAAAGATTCAATCTGACAGGAAGATTCTGGGAAATCATTTCTATTGTTTCAAAGATGACATTAGTGCCAAAACTACCAAATATACACCTTCATCCAATCCTGCTTCTACACCTTACTCTCTATTGCACGTTCATACTAGCGTTATACCGAACTCCATCATATCAAATGCTAATATGCTAGGATGAATTCATTAGTTTTTCCCTAAAGGTGTTTCTATTTGTTTATTATTTCTGTTGAAATTCTATACCTGCTTTCACCACTTTTCTCACAATATTTAGAAATATTATTCTTACTTTATTCATTTTTTCCCATTTTCTGTATCCACTTATCCCCTAAATTCTGTTCATTCTTTTACCATTACATTTTATAAAATTCTCTGCCTTTCTTTTCTAATGTTTCCTCTTCTTAATATTTTGGTTCAGGTTTTCATCATCTGCTTTATCTGTTGCAGAAATCTATTCAACTAATCTCCAGGTTTCTGGATTCTAATCCTTTTTATCTGTTCTTCACATTGCCACCTGAGTTATCTTCATAAAAACAGATAAATTTCTGTCACTTTCCTTTTCAAAAACTTTCTCTGGTGCCTCAATTCCTATAGAATATGCTTCAGATTCTTTAACATAGCTTTCAAAGATCTCAATTACTTGATGCTAAATTACCTTTCTATTTTCATCATTCAAAAGCAAACTATCTGAGGCACTGCCTTCAGCTCAGGTCATGATCTTAGGGTCCTGGCACAGAGGCCCGGATCAGGCTCTCTGCTCCTCAGGGAGCCTGCTTCTTCCTCTCCCTCTGCCTGCCTCTCTGCCTATTTGTGATATCTCTCTCTCTCTGTCAAATAAATAAATAAAACTTTTAAAAATAAATAAATAAATAGATAGATAGATAGATAGATAGATAAATAAAATAAAACCAAACTACCTTTCCCTTTTCACAATCTCATCACTTGCACCATTTCTTTCAAAAACCCATGAATTAATCATACCAGTCTACTCACTACTCTTCAATTATTCCCTTCATATATACATACACACAAATTGCTCACCCACTGTGCCTCTTTTTCATCTTGGACAGATACAGCCTCAAATTTATTAAGTATATATAATGTAATTATTATTATATTATACTGAATTATATTATATATTATATATAATTATATTTTTAATAATAAAATACCAAGCAAAATTTGTCTCTGATTGACTTAATTAAAAAAAAAATGAAATCATGGATGTCAGAACTTCCATGAGACTGATGTACTATCTACTGCCCTAAGGAGGCAGGTGGATTTCAGAACTTTTATTTATTTATTTTTAAGATTTTATTTATTTATTTGACAGAGAAAGAGAGAGCACAGCAAGGGGAGTGGCAGGCAGAGGAAGAGGGAGAAGCAGGCTCTCTGTTCACCAGGGAGCCCGATGAGGGGCTTGATTCCAGGACCCTGAGATCATGACCTGAGCTGAAGGCAGAGGTTTAACTGACTGAGCCACCCAGGTGCCCCATAATTTCAGAACTTTTAAAACAAGAATTTATATCAGCAATCCTGGAAATTTATGTCTGTGGTTCTGCCCAGTAAGAACTTTTTAATTAAAAATTTTATTCAAATAAAACACCCCATATAGAAAAGTGTACAAATCATAATTATGGAATTTGATGAACTTGCCTTTGTAAACACAACCATGTAAACAAGAATCAGATAAAGAAACAGAACACCGACTGCAACCAGAAGCCCTTTCCCCCTCCAAGACCACAGTGCACCAGAGAACTTCTAACCTAACTTCTGCAACATATATATGTTCACATATATTTTGCTTTCTCTATTTTACTTTGGTAAAAATAGAACTATACACCATTGCACCTTTGTGACTGTCTTATCGGCTCAAAATTTTACTTATGAAACTCACTTATGTTGTTATATATAATTAATGTTCACCTTTACTGCTATGTATTCATTAAATATTCATTGAATGAATATGCCATAGCAAAATTATGCATTACAATATTAAGAAATATTTCAGATTTTTTTCAATATTTGGATATTTTTAATAGGTGTGTAAAAATCTCATACCTATATTTAGTTGACTTTGGAACACATTTCTATTTGGTCATATTAAGCACCAAACTGCTGAGTAATGGTGTTAGTAAATACAGTTTTGGTAGAATCTGTGAAACAGTTTGTTAAAATGCTTATACAATAGTCCTCCCTTATTTGTAGGGGACATTCTAAGAACTCCAGTAGATGCCTAAAACCATGTATCCACCAAATCCTGTATATACTATTTTTTTTCCTATACATACCTATGATAACATTTAATTTATAAATTAGTCACAGTAAGAAATTAATGATAATAATAAAATAAATTATAACAATATATTAATTTATGTGAATGTGGTTTCTCTGTCTGAAAATCTTACTGTATTGTTCTCATCGTTCTTGTGTTAATGTCAGATGATAAAATGCTTACCTGATAAGATAAAGTGAGGTGAATGATGTAGGCATTTTGACTAGTATTGACTTTCTGGTGCTATGTTAGGAAGAGGATCATCTGCTTCCTAATCTTGACCCGCCACAGGCAACTGAAACTGTGGAAAGCAAAACTGCTGATGTGGATAGGGGGTTGGAGGGGTGGTGGGGAGGGGAAGGAATGTCTCCTGTACCAATTGATTTCCCTACAAATAGCCTATGAGAATTTGAGTTGCTCTATATACCTACCAGCATTTAATAGTTTTGTCTTTCTTATGCATTCCATTGTGTATACAGCAGTATCAATTTTAGGGTTTTAATTTTAAGTTTTTATTTCCCCTGATGACTAAAAAGTTGAGCACCCTTTTAATATTTATTAGCCATTTAGATTATCTTCTGTTGTTAAGTTTTCCCCCATTTTTCTCTTATCTTGGGTGAATTCTTCCTTATTTATTCAGAAGAGAATTTTATATTTATGAAATTTTCATCAGATTTATGTGCTGCAAATATCTTCTCCTATAATATGGATTGCCCTTCTACTTTGTTATGGTAACTTTTGATGAAAAGGTGTTCTTACTGCTAATGTTGTAATATTTATAATTTTTACTTTGATTACTGATTTTGTATCACTTTAAGAAATAACTGCCTGCTCCAAAATTATATTCTTATCTGCTACTTTTTGGAAACTTTATTATATTACTTTATATCTGTAAATCTATAATTCATCTGAAATAGTTTTTTGTCTGCAGAGTGAGAGATCAAAATTCATACTTAAAAAGGGATAGCCAGTTGACAGCCACATTGATTGAAAATATATCTTTTTTCCACTCTACTGTAATATCAACATATAAAATATTTTGTTGCAAATTTGTAATTTTTTTAGCAGAGGTAACACACCGTGTTACCTTAGTTTCATATGTACAACATAATGATTCCACTGGTTTATACATTATGTCACTACAAGTGTAGTTACCATCTGTCTCCATACAATATCATTGTGTTGTAATATCACTGACCATATTCCTTATGCTGCGTCTTTTATTCCCCTTCCTTACTCATTCCATAACTGGAAGCCTATTATCTCCTACTCCCCTTCACCTATTTTGCCCAACGCTCGCCCTTCTCCCCTCTGGCAACCATCAGTTTGTTTTCTATATTTATGTCTGGCTCTTTTTGTTTATTTAATCCTTTGTTGTTGTTTGTTTTAGATGCCACTTATTAGTGAAATTGTTGGTATTTGTATTTTTTAGTCTGACTTATTTCACTTTGCATAATACTCTCCAGGTCCTTCCATGTTGTCTCAAATGGCACATTCACATTCTTTTTATGGCTGTGTAAGATACCATTGTATATATATCACATCTTTCTTATCCATTCATGTACTGATGAACACTTAGGTTCCTTCTATCTCTTGGTTATTGTAAATAATGTTGCAATAAACATTAGGGTGCACATATCTTTTCACATTAGTGTTTTGTTTTAATACCCAATGGTAGGATTATTGGATCATGCATCTCTATTTTAATTTTTCCACAGTGGCCGTAGCAATTTACATTTCCACCAACAGTGCGGAGGTTCTTTTTTTCCACACTCTCACCAACACTCGTTTCGTGTCTTTTTTATTTTAGCCATTATCCAACAGATGTAAGGGGATATTACATTGTGGTTTTAATTTCCATTCTCATGATGATTAGTGGTATTGAGCACCTTTTTATGTGTCTGTTGAACATCTTCATGTCTTCTTCAGAAAAATGTCTATTCAGCTCCTCTGCTCTTTTTTCAATTGGAATTTTTGGGTTTTTTTGGGTGTTGAGTTGTGTAAGCTCTTTATATATTTTGTTTTTTATTACCTGATACATCATTTGCAAGCACATTTCCCATTCAGTAGGTTGTCTTTTTCTTTTGTTGATGATATCCTTTGCTGTGCAAAAGCTTATTATTTTTTTCTTTCCCTTGCCTTAGAAGACATACCTAGAAAAATGTTGCTATGACCAATGTTAGAGAAATTACTACCTGTGTTCTCTTCCAGGATTTTTGTGGTTTCAGGTCCCACCTTAGGTCTTTAGTCCATTTTGAATTTATTTTTGTGTGTGGTGTAAGAAAGTGGTCCGGTTTCCTTCTTTTACATAAAACTGTCCAGTATTTCCAGCACGTTTATTGAACAGACTGTCTTTCCTCTGGTATATTCTCGACTTCTTTGTGATAGATTAATTGACCATATAATCCTGGGTTTATTTCTGGGTTCTCTATTCTGTTGAATGTTTTTGAGCTCTGTATTCCATTCTAATGATCTTGAAGAATCAAAAGCCAATTAGATTTTGGAAATCATGATATATGTATTAAAAAACACTAGGCAAATAATTAGAATTATTTGGTGACTATTTCTTTGATAAACCATTTGTTTTGTCTAACAGAAATTTTTCTAGTTATTCATCGAGTATGCTTCGTTAATATCTAAACATCATCTTGCTCCCTCTGTCATATAAATCTACCCTAACTCTCCTTACTCACTAATATATCCTATTCTAGTATGCTCAATAGTCTTTTCCAACATGCTACTGTGCAGTCCTAATTGTCTGTGTCTCTTCTCAAGTAATTCCCCCAAATCAAATTCTAATCTCACTCTTTCCATATACCTATATGGAACTCTACCAACTCAAGTTCATTATTATCTTCAAATCTGATTTAAGCATTTTCTCCTCTTAGGAAGAGTTTTGCAAATAATCACATCTGTAAGCTTCTTAATTGTTAAACAATGAACTGTTTCTTGTTTATATAACATCCTATTATATGAAACACAAAATGCTTGTGCTCAATGTCCTCTCTAGTTTTCATCTAGAATGCTTCTCTAATATACAATTCCTGTTCTCTTCCTTTTTGCTGTATAAATCATACCTATGTAAACTATCTCTTTAATTTTTTCTAGTTTTATTGAGATGTAATTGACATACAACATTGTGTAACTTTAAAGTGTATAATATAGTTATTTTGTCTGTGTATATGTTGCAAAATCATTACCAAAATAAGGTTAGTTGACACATCCATCACCTCATATAATTAAATTTTGTGTATGTAGAGCAAACATTTTCTAAAATCTATTTTTCAGTAACTTCCAAATTATAATACGGTATCATCAAACAGTCACATGCTGTATAGTACATCCCCAGAATTTACTAATTTTATCAGTGGACCTTTGTATCCTTTACTATCTTCATCCATTTTGCTTACTCCCTACCCCCTTCTCCTGGCAACCACCAGTCTGATCTCTGTTCCTGTGGGGTATTTTTTATTACACATAAAAAGTAAAATCATATAGTATTTGTCTTTTCCTGACATATTTCATTGCATAATGCTCTCAAGTTTCACCTACACTGCCACAAATGGCAGGATTTCCTTCTTTTCTATGGCTGAATAATATTTGTGTGTGTGTGTGTGTGTGTGTGTGTGTGTGTGTGTGTACACACCACACTTTCTTCATCTGATGGACACTTAGGTTGTTTCCATGTCTTGGCTCCTGTAAATTATGCTGCAATCAATACAGGGGTATTTCTCTTCTAGGTAGTGATTTCATTTCTTTTGGATATATACCCAGAAGGGAGATTGCTGGATATATATAATATTATAGTTCTATTTTAAAATTTTCAGGACAGGTGCCTGGGTGGCTCAATGGGTTAAGCCTCTGCCTTCAGCTCAGGTCATGATCTCAGGGTCCTGGGATTGAGCTTGCTTCCTCCTCTCTCTCTGCCTACTTGTGATCTCTCTGTCAAATAAATGAATAAAATCTTTAAAAAAAATTTTTTCAGGACATTTCTTACTGCTTTGTGGGTATCTATGCCAGTTTATATTCCCATTAAGAGTGTATAAAGGTTCCCTTACCCCCACATTTTCCCCATCATTTGTTATCTTCTCTTTGATAATAGCCATTGTAATCATCATAAGGTAATCTTATGGTTTTGCTTTGCATTTCCATGATTATTAGTGATGTTGTACATCTTTTCATGTAACTGTTAGCCATTTGAAAATCTTCTTTGGAAAAGTGCCTATTCAGATCCTTTGCCCACTTTTTACTTAGATTATTTTTATCGTTTTTACTTTCAGATATAAAACCACATGCATCTTCATTTCATATCAATTTCTTCTAATTACCTCAGTATTCAGAGACAAACCCCAATCTTACTCACATTTGTCATATTTCTGGATGCTATTTTTATGGGCAGCAAAATTTAAAGTAAGTTTTGTATCTCTTTGAATCTAATTTACAGAAGCTACTGCAAATGTAATTAGTTCTAACAATGCTTCTTATTGATAAAATTGATTTAAAAATTGCTCCTATAATCTTAGAATATTTGGTGATTCATTTTCAATGAATTTTACCTACATAAAAGGTGGAAGTAAAGCTATGCAAATATAAAATAAGTACATAAAAAGAAGAGTTCTTTGTTCTAATTTGTTCAAATTAAAAATATGAAACTTCTTTTTTCATTTCCAACAAGAGCTTGGAAATGATCATTTCCATCCTTATAAGGAAACATCTGAACAAACTGAAAATTAATGACTTTTCTTAGACCCATCAGAGAATTGAGGTTTCAGGGCTAACCAACACCTTCAAATCTGGAAAGGCATGAGAATAAAGAAAATCACAATCAAGATCTGCTTACTTAAAGCACAAACTGCTGGATTCCATACTGTTAAGAACGTATACAATAATTGTGGCAAATTGCTAAAGGTTGATTGTGGACGAATGTGAAGTTCAGAAAGTCCTGGAGGCCTTAATTTTAATGGGGACCCTATACTTTTGTACATATTACCTCTGGGAAAAAAGCCACCATGTTCTCAGGGTGAAGAACCAAGGGAAAAAAACATTCTTGGATCAGGAAGAAGAAAGAAAAAGTAGCCATTTTGAAATATGTTGAAATACTTCTCCTGAAAAAAATAATCTCATCCTATCTAGGGAGAGAGACATGTAGTGAACTCCAGGAGCCTCTAGTTTTCCTGTCATACTTAATGATGAGAAAAAGAACACCAAGAAACATTGCAAAGGGTCATAGGTCCACTAAAATACTGAGAATTTAGCCAAGGGTCATAGGTCCACTAAAATACTGAGAAGTAATCATAGTAGCCAAGGGTCATAGGTCCACTAAAATACTGAGGATTAATCACAACATAGATAAAATGTATCTTTCCCTGTCTCATACACACACCTACCACTATTGTCAACAGGGCTCCAGTCTAACTAACAGTACACTATACCTAAGTAATCTGCAAGGCATGAAATTTATTGTCTCCATTCTAGAACATTAGAGTCATTTGAAGCATCTGCATCTACAGTCATAGCAAACTTTATAAGCAGCTCAACTTTTAGCCAGATTAACATAAAACCTCACACTAAAATCCTTTTACCTCAGTTCCTACTACCTGATACATCATGTTTGAATTTAATTAAAAAATATAAGGCATATTAAAAGGCAAGAAAAACATAAACTGAAGAGACAAAGTAAGCATCTGAACTAGACTCAGATATGACATAGATTTTGAAATTACCAAACATTAATGTATCAAGTCATTAATGGAAAAATAGACAATATGCAAGAACAGATGGGAAATACAGGGAGCGAGACAGAAACAAACAAAACTCAAAGGGAAATAGTAGAAATAAAAAACTATTACAAAAGTAAATAATGCCTTTAATGGGCTTATCAGCAGACTGGATATAACCAATGACAGAATCAGTGAGCTTGAAGATATGCCAATAAAAACTTAAAAAACTGAAATACAAAAAGAAAAATAATATAAGAAATAAAAAACAAAAAGGAACATCCAAGAACTGTGAGACAATTAAAAAGTCATAACATATCCATAACTGGAAGATAAGAAGAGAAGAAAAAGAGAACTGAACAGCAGAAACATTTGAAGTAATAATGTCTGAGAATTTTTGAAAATTAATTACATGCACCAAAACACAGATCCAGAAAACTTAGGGAATGCTAAGTATTTCATCACAATGAGGTCTGGCTTGTTTAGGCTGCAGAGAAAACAAACAGATTCTTGAAAGAAATCAGACAAATTAAGAATGTGTTACTTATTGCAGCACATAAAATAAAATTTTGACAGGTAGAGGCACCTGAGTGGCTCAGTCAGTTAAGCATCTAACTCTTGATTTAGGCTCAGGTCATGATCTCAGTGCTGTGAGATCAAGTCCCCCATCAAGTTCCCCAGTAAGCGTGGAAGCTGCTTAAGATTCTCTCTCTCTCCCTTTCCCTCTGCCCTTCCCTTCCCCCCTCTAAATTTTTTTTCCCACTGGTAAAGATTAAATTAGAGGGGAATTATAGAAAAATTCCACCTAAAATATTGAATATCTAATATAAATTTTAGCAATTTTATATCTAAATTATGATCATCTATAATCTATTTTGAGATACATGGATACACATTTTAGTAAGAATGGTACCACAGTAGAATTTTTAAAGACTGCAAGTGGTTTATTTGAGTGACTGCTATGATATGAGAAAGCTCATCAAAGTTTTAACTCACAGGTAAATGTCCAAATTCTATCACTGTGAAAAGTTTCAATGAGTTCTGGTCACTAAGGAAATCATAGTAGAAAGGTGATCAGCCCTCAGCTTCAGAGGAAAGCCACTGAATAATTGTTAAAAAAAAAAAAAAAAAATTGGGTCCACTCAGCTCTTACAAGCCATTCTCAAAGAAATTCGTATTTGTCTTTTCTAAGAGCAGTGCAGAACAGTCTACTGGAATAAAACCTTATCACATGAGAAAAGAATATCTCGAAAGTGAAATCAATGGTTAGTATCTACAAAAATTCTGGACAAGCTTTCCATTAAACTGGAACATTCATGACCAATTCTATACCTTGGGTGTACAAATTCATGAAACCAGTACTTAAATATTTAAGCAAATGTAAAAGCACATTATGTTTAAATTTAGTTAAATGTTATTAAGAATACTAGATACAAAATTTTAAATGAATTATTTTAAAATTAAAAAGCTTTATACTTTGATCAATCAAGGACCCTGCACTTCTTAGGAATACAAGTAACTATTTTACTTTGTTTTGCGTTAAGTAAGAAAAAAGAATCAGAAAGGCAGGAGTCATTTGCTGAGAAAAGTCAAAGACATAAGTTCTCTTTTAAAGGCTTACTGTCTAAAGCTTTCCTACAAAAGAGGAAAAAAACCAAAAACTTCAGATCTTATTTTCAAGGAGTCTTAATACATTAATTATAGTCATTAAGGAGTATATAACTTAGAATCTCACACTTTGTCAAAGCTGAAAGCTAGTGAAGCAAAGATCTATCATTTACTGATTTGACCTTAAAACATTCTAGATTTAAACATAATAACATGTTATAGATAATTATAAAAAAAGTCTTTATTATAGATAGCTAATAATTTTTTTCTTTTCAAACTGAAAACAAATGACTTTTGTTTTAGCTTTAACATAAGATGCATGCCTTTTTTGGTTGGCTTTTAAGAGATTTCAATACAGTAAAAGATTTAATTATAAAATTTTTATAGAAGACTTACAACTGACATCAATTATGTCTTCAATTTACAAAGCCTCTTAACCGTAGCAACAAACACTGTCAAGATTCTCTCAATCCTGTTTCCCTCCTTTCCTCCTCCTCCTCCATCTTCTTTCATCACTTTTTCTCAATAGCCTGTAGTTATTTACATTCAGGCTAAAAGAAAGTAAATAAAAGTGACTAATGCCATCTTTATGGCTGGTTATTAAACACTATGCATGAGAATCCACAGTTACTTTCGTCATTTGACCTGCCAGATCCAGGGGAAGATTCTGAAGAGGATCCTAGTGGATGTTGGAGCTATAACATGGAAAAGGACAAGGTCTTTTGAATCATTGCTGAGAGAACTCTCAGAGAGACATCTGGAAGCAGTGAACAGTTACATAAATGAAAAACTAACTTCTGCTACATTATGCCAATGAGGGGTTTGGGATTGTGTCATTAGCCACCTCTAATTAAACTGATAAAACCATTGTAATACATTTTCTGATCAATTAGTTAATTGATGTGCTACTGTCAGAATGACAGTCTTGTTTCTGCACTGGTCATGGAGCCATGTGCAAGTCACATAATTTTGGGTTTTAGTTCCATTATTTAGATAAATTGGGATAACAAAGCTTTATATGGTCAAAGAACACTGGATCAGTTTAGCTCCTCAGAAGTCTATTCTACTAGTTCTAAGATCTGAGATTCTAAATTTTGTTGTTTATATTGACAATTTTTTTTAACAAGATTGTTTTAAAGTCTATTATAAGCTCAACATACTGCGAGAGTTAGAATTCCATGTTTTTTTCTACTATTAGAATACTGGACCATGAAATAAATTAATATAAGATGAAAAAGTAGTAAACATTAAAATGTTTAATGTTTCCAGAGGACATTAACTTCAACGTGATTTTAAAGAATATAATGTTCCTTGTGAGTATAACAATAAGAGAAGACACAGATATGAAAATTTCATGTGAGTTATGACTGGTAGGATGGATGGGTGCAGATTGTGGGCATAGAAAGGGAAATCACATTAGCAAAGAAATGCACTGAGCATAGCACATTCAGATTTCAGCAGTCAATTGTTTTCTAATAATTTCTGTTGACTGTTTTCCTACATGGGATGAGAGCTAAACTATAAAGAAAATTTTAGTCCTCTTAACTTTAGCAGATGGAAAGTCAAAATACGTTTTTATAATTATTTTAGTTCTATATTTTTGTATATCAGGTTGTATAGCTAAACTGTCTTTTTTTCAGGCACTGGCAGACCAAGTCCTTAATCCCTCTGCCACCTGTTTTTGTATGGCCCGTAAGCTGAGAAGGACTTTTACATTTTAAAATGATTGGAAAAAAAGAGAGAGAGAGAAAAATATATCATGACACGTGAAACTCATCTGAAAATCAAATGTCAGTATCCAATAAATGAAGTTTTATTGGATACAACCACACTCATTTGTTTTTGTATTTATGTGGTTGCTTTCATGCCACAATAGAATTGTAGTTGCTATAGAGATATGGCCTGCCATGCCAAAAGAATTTACTATCTAGCTGTTTGCAGAACAATTTTGGAAATTCTTGCTTTATTTTATTCCTGTAACACTTACTGTATTAATTTGTAAAACATGATAGATAATATAAAAATTTATCTGCAATGGCAACCATAGATAACAGCAAACTTTAGGAAATCAGTGTTGTTTACTTTTTGTGTAGACTCTTGGAAAGAACTTAATCTATGAAATAAGTCAGACATCAGTTTAAACCTGGGATTCCTCATTTATTATCACCTTGACTTTATACAAGCCAGTCAACTTGTATGAATTCCTTTTCCTCCACTAAAAAGCTATAATTCCTCAAATAGTTGTTTTAAGTAATAAGTAATATGATACGTGCATTATATATATATATATATAAAACATGTGTAATATAACAATATTTATGTATAATGTTACTGCTAAAATTTTTTATTTGGCTAGAAAAGAATACTCATTTTAATCTGAAATTTAAAACATTATTTTTGGTTTTACTTAATCTACTACTTTTAATATAGAGAGGCTTTGTGTAATCTAGATAGATTTTAATCCCTAGCATGGATTAAAATCAGAATATTGTACATAATCCTCTTAAGAAGATAGTTCTATAATACATATCCAATATAGTTGCTAGATTATTTTGGAATAATAATCTATTCCTAGATTATTTTGGAAACATATACAAGATTTCTCTGGATTATATCTGGCAGAATTGACTTTAGGAAATCAAGCTAAGGATCTCTTCTTGCATTATTACTTGTCATTAGCACTGTATCATGCAAGTGAGATTTACTTTGATTATTCTATGTGTTTGTTCAGTATGAATTTGTGGAGTTTTTATTTCCGTTTTTCACAATAACTTAATCACATTTCAGTTGTATGAATTTTTTATGTATTCATATTATTTCATAGAAATACATTAAGTACAGTTTATTTGGTTATATACACATAACTATAATCACTTGCATTTAAGACAGTGCATAATTATTTGATGGATATAACATGAATTATAACTTAACAGCATCATATACTACTAAAACCATGCATACCATAAATGGTGTGTCTCTTTCTACTCAACATCTGTCCTAAATTCAGTCAACTTACTTATTTAAATACTTTAGACATTTATTTATAATTAGTTCACACCAGAAAGAAGGGTTTGAATTTACAATGGCTGATAATACTAATTAAATGTCTAGTCATATCTTTAGCTTGTTATTCATCTCACAATACTGATGAAGGATCTATTAGTAACAATAAGAAGTATTTAAGGTGGATATTGGTCAAGAAAGATAGAATGAAAACCTAAACACAAGAAGTGTGTTGAAGCTGTAGAAGAAAGACTGGTACCAAGAGATATTTAAAAGGTAAAATGGTAGAATTTCATTAAATAATTAAGTAAAGGTGGTAACTAAAAGAGTTAAGTATGATCCTTAGCCCTATGACTTGAGTGTCATCTAGATGATGATCTGTCACCGATCAAGGTGGAAGATCATAAAAGTGAAGAAAGTGTGGGAAGTTCCAGAGACATACAGGAAGAGGTCTCTACGCAGCATGCTAATGGAAACACTCTGAAGGTAACAAATAAGTTTGGAATCTGGATAAAGTTTAACACCAGACATCCAGATTTCAGACATTAGTGTTTGGGACAAATGTTTAAGAGCATTAACATTTAAATAACACGTAAGATGGAAATGTCTAAGAAGTAAATTAGGAACCAGAAGAATATTTTGCCATCTGTAAAAACAACAGAGTTATTTCATACTTAAAATTATTCTATAGATCCAAACAGCCTAAAGGAGTCATAATTTAGCTTCTTTGCATGGCATGTATGACACTGAATGCAGTTCATAATCCAGCATTTGGAATGTTAGGCACATATCCAGCAGCAGACATTTTTTGAACTATATAGACAGTAATGTGGAATGCCTGTGCCCTCTTGATCTGCTCTGATTTTAACATGCCAATTCTTCATGGAATCATCTTCCTCTAGTTGTGAACCTGACAAATATCTGTTCATCCCTAAAATTTCAATTCAAAGACTTTTTAATGAAGACCTCCCTAAGTTTAAAGGAAGATTTAGTTCTTCTTTCATTAATGTCTCCATTGAGTTTTCTACCTTTCCCATTAGAGTTTTTTTAAGTGATATTTTAGTTGTCATTTATGTAACTATTTCACATTGAGACTAATCTTCTTGAAGGCAGTGTCCTTGAAAAATATCAAGGTGACAATAATCAGTGGGTTTGGTAAGATTATTCCTTAAGGAGCAGTAAATGTCGTATCAAGGGTTGCCCAGTGAAAAGGCTGCTGGAATTTTGATCCCTGGGCTGCCAGTGTTTGTTATGGTCATAAAAATAGTTCCCGAAGAAGGGTGTGAATGCAGGTCTCCGCGAGACCAAGCGTTGTCAGGCTGTATTACTGAGTCATTCGTGAGGATACTGAAGTTACCCCAGATGGTGGGATTATTTAAGGGTGAGAGGAAGACAGAGGTTGAGAGTCTGTAGCTTGCATTAGTGATTGTGAAAGTAGGATAGCAGAGGAAGTTAGCAGAGGTTGAAAGGATGGGGTTAATGGGTTCTCAATTCATATTACTCTCCCCGCCCATGCCTGCACTTCACAAACTCTCTCTTGTTTTTCTACTGCTGCTTCTGGAAATGGTACAATTGAGCCAGCTACATCTGTCAAAGGATATAAAGTGTGAGCTAAGAAACAACTTTTGCATGAAAGCAGAAAAGTAGGAATTTCACTACCGCTTCCAGAAGTATCTTTAATTAAGGAAATCTGGTAATCTTCCATTTTTAACACCTCAACTGGCCTTTTGTTTCCTAAAGATACAACTCATGCTCATAGTACTTTCCAGCCCATCCCAGGTCTACTCTTGTCCTTGTGCCCATTCTCCCCTCATCCTCCAAGCACAATCCTCTGCTTAATGCCATCTCATCATTTCTCACCCTTTCTTTCATATTTCCCTCAGTGTATGCTGCTTTCTCTCCCTGGAAATTGCTCTCTCCCCACACCCACATGATAAACTCAATTCCAAAAGTCAGCTCAAATGCTTATTCCTTGCTGGATCTTTTGTGAAAATCTTTGCTCAGTGTTTTCATAGTACTTCATTTATACCTCTACTCTCCATATTTTATTTACAGTAATTTGTTCACACCTGCCTCTCATTTTATTGTGGGCTCTCTGAGAGAGTGCCATATTTTATTCAGCTTTGTCTCTTCAACAGTAAGCACAGAACCTGGCACATGGTTCATGTCAATAAATACTGGCTGATTGTACAAAAGGAAATTGTACTGTTTCTTGTAAAATGATGAAGTTTTCATATAAGCACTCTGCTTGGCCAAATATTCCTTTGTAAGAGCAATATTGTTATACTTGTGCATTCCTTGTTTTATGCCCTTTTAGCTTTTTCAACATAGCCTTTTCCTCTTATTATTGTCAGTCAATATTATTTTTTATCATATGCCTGGCAATTGTTTTGAAGGAAAAGAATGTGGTATATAAACCTAGATAACGGTCATGCAGAGATACACATTCATGTTAGTGACCATTTCATACTTTCGTCCCTGCTCTTTTCTGAATTTCTCTATGATTTAAACTTAATCACTTAGACTGCAAAATTTATATCCTTTAAAAAACTGGTAGGGAGAGATAGATAATCCTCCCTTTCTTAACTTTGTAAAGAAATCTTTTCATTCATAAAATAACTAGCATGATTTAAGTTATTTTTATAAGAATATGTTATTATCACATTTTTGTTATTTTATATTACCTTGCCTGTACTGTAAACATCTGGTCCGGTTGTTATGTATGTAATTATTAACATTCATTGCACTATAAAGGGAATTACTGCATATCAAAGGGTATGCTGCACAAGGAAATCTAAATTTAAACATGCTTTCAGTTGGCTTATCTTGTAGCACAAAAACACACTTTGCATGAATAAAATATTCCGAAATTTTAAAAGACCATATTTTTCTTATTTTGTTTTCATTCAAAACAATTTTTCTTATACTTTTAGTGGAAACTATAATCTACAGCTACAAAAACACATTTTCCTGTTTACATTTTAAAGCCAACAAAAAATTATTCAAACTGGCATCAAAATTCATCAAAATTGGGGCAATAATGAAAAGTGTTTAGAAATGCTCCTTCTAAATTCTAATCTCAAGTCTTCACTCATGAAGTATATAATATTGAACTGAACAATTTTCTCAGCTTCTGGAAATATCCTGTATTTATTTATAAATAAAAATAAAACTGGCTTTACTTGTATTATTTTCATTATAGGGTTGTTGCTTAGTAGGGTCATACTGAAGAGCATAAGCCAGTATAGGTAAGGCAAGCAATGAAATGAGTAAAATGGGACTCTTGAAATACAGTCAGGAAGGGTGAGGATTGTGGCAAGTTTTATTTTTAAAAACTTAAAAGTTCAAATTTTTACTTCAATTTATTATTGTTGTTATTACAGTTTTCATTATTTTATCACTAAAGCTACAGTAGTCAGTATTATACATTAATGAATTTTAATTCATTGACTGTGTTGTGCTATTTTGGCTTATTCTCATTGTAAATCGGGTTAAATAAGGGCATGTCAAATTAAAAATTCCAAGAAAGTTAATAGTATACATATTGTCTCATATTGTAAAACATATTCATAGCAATAAAATGACTTCAGTGACCATATTTTTTAAGATTTTTATTTATTTATTTGACAGAGAGAAACATAGCCAGAGAGGGAACACAAGCAGGGGGAGTGAGAGAGGGAGAAGCAGGCCTCCTGCTGAGCAGGGAGCCCGATGTGGGGCTGGATCCCAGATCTCCAGGATCATGACCTGAGCCGAAGGCAGTCAGTCGCTTAACCAGCTGAGCCACCCAGGTGCCCCTTCAGTGACCATTTTTAAAACAAAGACTGTAAAAAGTGAAATAACAGATTCAACTGTAATTAAATAATATATATTTATAAGGTCTAAAATGAAAGCTAAATTTCACCTTATTTGCAAAGATGAAATAAGAACCCAAGTGTTTTTAATTTGTTATCTAAAGAAATCATTAATATTTACAAAAATATTTTACTTGTTCAAAATAAATATATACATTTCAATGATTTGCCATATGTATCCATGAAGAGGAAAATATAGATAAAAGTTTGGGGACATCTCAGAGTCACTGACAACACAACACATATTGCACAGAACTACCAACTGTCCTTCATCCAGATGGAATGAGACTCAGTGAAGAAACTATTTTAAGGGGGTTGAGAGCTGCCTTAGGTACATGCTGATAGTATTTTTACCACACTATAAGAGGTATTTTCTCTTCAAAAACAATCTCAGGGGCTCATAAACATGGGCCTTCCTTAGGGAGCCATCATTGCCTTAAAAGACCATTGAGCCTGAAGAAAACAGTGCAGTTTTTAGAACTCTAATTTATAATACAGTTATTTTGTTCATGAAACAGGTTCCCCCTCCTTCTCCCAGTTTCAGGAAAAAAATAGCTGATGCATATACTACATAACTAATAGAATTGAATAAAGGTGTTGTTCCTAATTTGTAACCAACTATGGTTTCTTATATTTTAAGGATTAATGTGGAAACATGTTCAATAAATAAGTGGAGGGGATAAAAGCTCTAGAGTTACTTGGGGTAAGTAAAACTAGGATTTCCAGATGAAAGTCAAGTAACTATGCTGGCAGTTTTTACAAAAATGTAAATCAGAGAAAACCACTCCTGATTTCTTTTTATCTTTTCACTTAATCTGGATAATCTTAGAAGATACATATATATTTTTCCCTGAGATTAGAAAGAGAATGAAGCTATATCAATCCGAAACAAAAGCATTTTATATGAGCAATTGAAAGATACCTCCACCAATATGTGAATACACAAGTAACGGAAAATTCCAATGTTAAAGGTATCACACTGGTAAGTGCAGAGAATCATTAGCCATCTTTCTGTAAAAATTTTTTAAAATATAAAAGATAAATATGTATTTTTAAGAACAGACATTCTATCAAAACAGTTTATGCATGTCCCCATGGTTCCACACATTCCATGACACTAGTCTTACAAAAACATTAGTAAGGAATTATAGTCATAATAGTGAACTTCCCTAAGTGAAAAATAATCTTTTTTTTAATTTAAATGATTAAAAGCTTCATTTTGAGAAGTATATAGAAAAAACTTAGGTCTAACTATAAGCATTAATTAAGTGACTGATAACTTAGTAACAGTTTTAAATATTATGCCTACTGTGATAGAGGATAACATCACTATTGAAATAGCCAAATTGCTGTGACTTATGTATAACTACATTGTGGTGCATAAATGACCTCTTGATCAGATGAGGGTTCCCAAATGTGGGGGTGCTATAGTGTGGAGGCTGCTGCATGGGCAGTGAAAGATCTCACCTGAGGCAGAGCAAAGGAGATAGAAGTTTACTGAATACTCCATAAGGGAGAGGCTGTTGGGACAGCTGAGGAGAGTCGGCCTATAATAAGGCAGTGGGTGGAGGGTTATTTTTAAAAGTGGAAGATGAGGTATGCTGACACATGGTATCTTCATTTTGGGGGAATTGTGCCTGGCTGTAAGTAGCCCATTGGTCAGTTAGCACCTATGGATATTTTGGGGTAGGTTGCCTGATGGCCTGTCTGTATTCAGTCAGGTGGTCCCTGTGGCACTTTCTGCATTCCATTGCTCAAGTCTGTTTGCCTAGAAGCAGCCTCTAAAATTCCCCTGACAGATTGACAATGACAAATCTTTGACATTTAGGTGGAGGTCTCATCTTCAGTAGTTTCTTCCTGCTGAATGAGGGACACAGAGATATCCCTACCTAAATTTGTCAGTTCATCAGGGGTTCTATGCAGTTATACATCGGAGTATGGTATTATATTAACGTGCTGTTTGGCAATTTGAGTGAAATTCCTTGGTGGTCAGATCCATGGGATTTGGGGAAAGGAACCTTCCAATGGGATGGGCTGGCATCTCTGTTGAACCATCATTCCTATATGGAATTGCTGGATTCTAGAAGAAAAAAATTTAACATAGAGATTAAAGAGAGGGGGACCAAAAATTAGGAATAGGGGTATTGAGGCCAGGAATCCTAAGAAGGGAAGAAGCTGGAAGAACCATGAACAGGTTCCATTCCAGGAAAACCAACCTTGTGTTGCACAGTTCCGGAGGAGGAAACCAAAAAAGGTTATGATGAGAAAGACAAAGCTTAGCCCCCAAAAGGCTGATGACTGTATTGTGAGAGCAGGACATCAAGGGGTGGGGGCAGTTCCAGTATGATCACTGACCAAGGAAATTCAGATAGGTCACCCTGGAGGAAAATGTTGAGAATGAAGACTTGGGACTATGAAGGGAAACCTGAGAGTTTAGGGAGGAAAGTATTCAGGGAATTTTTCTAAGGTAATGTCATAGAATGATTGAATGCAAGAGACTAGGAATTGAAATGAACCAGATTCATAGGCCTCTAGACCTCTGGGTCTGTAACGCCTGAGTCTCCTTTGATTAACAGGCACAGATTTCCTACCCACTTGCAGCTATGCCTGACAGAGGGCTCCTCATCTGGGGCTGCAGAGGTCTTGATTTTGGAAGGATGGATCAGTGGGGAGAAGCTGTTAAATTTTACTACTGTAAGAGTGGTTAAGAGAACCTGATAGGAGACAGTTCAGACAGGTTCAAGTAGCTTTTTTATCCTGTGAAAGAGTCTTAAGGTATACCCAATCACCAGATACAAGTTTTGAATGTATGTTAACTGAGAAGGGGTTAGGTTTTGAACTGTATGAGTTTTGTTGGTCATTAATGGTAGAGATGGTTTGCCCTAGAGATATCCTTTGATAGTTAACAAAAATCTTCCTCTAGTCCAGGAGTTTAACCAATCATTAAAGAAAAGAGAGAGATTGGTTAAAGCACCAATTTGAGTACTCACGTTCTCTAGTAACCCTGTCACATTTTTGTAGTAATCTGCAATATATACATAACACTGTTTCAATAAAGCATAGGTTTCTCCTTGACCTGCAGTCAAGATATCAAGGGCCATTAGGTTTTGTTGAGCCATCTTTTGAACTTGTGAGAGACTGCATGTTGAGCTCAGTTAAAGGTGGCTGCTGTATGCTTGGCTGAAGCCTCGAGCTACAACTTTACATCAATAGAGGTGGATCGTAGGACAAATATGGCTTAGGGGTAAAACCATCAAGAAGCCCTCTTTATTTGATGTTTAGCTGTAACAAGATCCTAATTAAGAGGAGTCAGTGGTAAATGGGAGAAGACTTGTCTCTGGAGATAAGGGCATTCCCAAGTATATGACAATCCAATTATAGCAAAAGTAAGGCCACCCATTATTTCCACAAGCCCACAGTTAATTCCATGGAGTGTGGTACACCGTGTCTTTTAGGGAATGATTTTATCATTTCAGCCACACAAAACTGCTCAAGGTGTTAGCTGAATTACACAAGTGTTGGAAACTTGTCCCATTTTCCAGTTGTTCAAATAATCATATGCCCATGGGGTACTGTTATTATCCCCACAGAACAACAAGCATAAAATGGTCTACAGATGAGCTATTGTGGCAATTTCTCTGAAGTTTACCTCAAGTTGTCTAGCCTGGGCAAAGGACATTCAAAGATAATCAGAACTAGAATTTAACATCTGCAAAGGTGTGTTACTGAAACATAATTTTTCTCCCTAGAATCACCCCTATTTCCCGAGATAGCCAAAATGAGACTCATTCATTTACAAAACAAGTCCAATTTTAACCAACTTGGCCTAATTATTTACATAAGCTCAGCAAGAGTAGTGATTAGCCATACAGATCTTTCAAAGTCTGCTTTGCTGGAACTTACTATAAGAAATCTTGATTGACCCTTTGGTAGCACTCCTAGAACAGAAGCCAAGCCAAACACGTGACACCAGGCATGCTGGCCATACCCTTAGATCTGGGCAAATTCCTCTTCTTGAGTTCCCTCAAGTGTCCTGAGGTTCCTCCACCTGCCAGGAAGTGATATTCTTTTCTCACCTGGTAAGGTTGCCGGGAAATCTGCAAGTAAGGTTTCAGACCAATATTTCCATCCGGCATTACGCATGCTTCATGAAGTCAATCTAAGTTCCTCAAAACTGCTTGGTCATATTGGAGTCTATGCATGTCTCTCTCAAATACGACATTCTAGTCAAAGCCTTGGTAAGATAACCCATGTTTGCAATGGTGCCTGTTACAAAAAAAAAATGGATTCTTATTAACTTATGCAAATGATTACGATTGCCATGAAGGAAAGAATATTCAGAGACCTTCTGAATTTCCGAGGGTTCAGGTAGAGAGAAAAGTTAAATGCTTGGATTTGTTTACAAATGACTATGTTGTGCCCAAGTCGTGAGACCCCCAAAAAAGACCACTGGAGACCTGAGTCAAAGCCAAGCGGCAAGGGTCGTTTATTGTCAGGTTCAAACCTGGGCCTCCGTGCAGACCTTACCGGTCATGCTCAGAGACCCTGAACAGCAAATTTTTCAGCTCTTTATAGGTAAACAAATTACAGAGAAGTTGGAGAATCTCCACAGTTACAAGCACATGATTGGCTGACATTCTCCCTAGTTTACTGGTTGCCTTACGACTGGCCTTGGCCCCCCAGCCCAGCAAACCCCAACGCGCCAGATGGTCAGGTAGGGGGCTCCGGGAGTGCTCATGTAGCCACATTCCTGGAGCTAGATAGCTGGGCTCAGGGAGTGTTCTTGTAGCCACACTCCACTCCCGGAGCCAGATGGCCATTATCTCTCATTCTTAGATCTGAAGGCGCAGGGAGAGGGTGGCTATGGTTGGGGGGGTGATGCTAGGGTTTTTCCACTTTCTTAGGGTCTAGCAAGCGAATGTACAGAAGCCAGGTGGCTGTTAGGGGTATAAGGCATAATGGTCCTAATTTTATTTTTCACACTTCTCAACTATTTTATCACATTTTTGTAAGTCATAGATATCTTAAGAGATAGTTTCCTTACTCTGGAAGAGTAAACATCAGAGAACAAGCAAAAAAAGAGAAAAATCAAAGAGTTACAGAAACTACAATCATCTTTCTTAATCCATCCAGTCCCATTTTACTAATTCTTAGTCAGTTTGAATGCATCTTTTTAGTTCTGGAAATTCTTGCTCATTTGTCTGATCTGTCTGATCTTAAATATATCAAATACCTGCATTTGTCCTAAAAGTCCTTTTTATAAATCCCCTTGAAGATAAAACACGTTTCACAAGAGAATACGAACAACTGTAAATGACAAAAAATTCAAAAATGGACATTTTTAACGAGGTCATTATGATGTAATTGACAAGGAAATCCAGTTATTTCTGTGACATAAAACATTTCAATAATCGGAATATCAAGTGATGAACTTATACCAGAATGTAGCATATCAAAGAAACAGGACTAATTAGTCAAAAGGACTTCGTTTACAATTTAAATCTTGGGGATGTTTGTTAAAACCTTAGAAAGTTTTTTTTTTTTTTTTGAGATTTTATTTATTTATTTGACAGACAGAGAGATCACAAGCAGGCAGAGAGGCAGGCAGAGAGTGGGGGAAGCAGGCTCCCTGCTGAGCAGAGAGCCATGCAGATCTCAATCCTAGGACTCTGAGATCATGACCTGAGCCGAAAGCAGAGGCTTTAACCCACTGAACACCCAAAACCTTAGAAAGTTTTAAAGCACATGCCTAAATAGGATAATAGATCATCAAAGACCTGATAAAGACAACACACAAAAACTTTTTTTCTAAGCAAAGAAAAAGCAATTTTATTCACATTTTCATAAAGAGCAAATCAACAATTAAACTTTTTTTTTTTTAAAGATTTTATTTATTTGACAGAACGAAACACAGCCAGAGAGGGAACACAAGCAGGGGGAGCGAGAGAGGGAGAAGCAGGCTTCCTGCCAAGCAGGGAGCCCGATGTGGGACTCGATCCCAGGTCTCCATGGTCATGACCTGAGCTGAAGGCAGTCACTTAACCAACTGAGCCACCCAGGTGCCCCTAAACTGTCTTTTTAACAGAGAGAAAGCAGACTTTCAACCTGATACCACTGTGCTTTCTTATTTTTTTTAATTTTTTAAAGATTTTATTTATTTGAAAGAGAGAGCTAGAATGAGTGAGTGAGAGAGAATGAGCACACAGGGAAGGAGCAGATGGAGAGGGACAAACAGAGTTGCTTCCCTTATTTCCACCAGTCTTAATTATACTTAGGAGAATTTTAACTCTTAGAAACTTTAGTCTCCAGTGAAAACTAGGTAGGTGACCTGTCACACCAGAATTCTTTAGCCGGCAAATTTATGAATTAAGCACAAAGCATGTTTTTGAACAGACCCAAATAGTCTTACTTTCTTTGTAATAAGAAGTCAAAAGCACACCTTTATGCTTAGTAATCTATACTTTAGTATTTCACAAGCTTATCTTACCTTTAGTAAACCTTGGTAGAATAAAAGTTTCATATTTAATGCTGATAATTCTGAGGACATGCCTACCTTAAACTGGCAAACTTAAATACTGAAGTATGTTCCACCTGGTTCCACTTAAAAGTCAATCAATTTGTTCCCTATTGTCAAGTTTTACTTGGGACACATGTGGGGAAATCTGAAGCAGGTGATATTAAGTCCAAGCTGGTGCTCTTCACTCCTTAATAGCAAAGGTAGGGGGAGGAGCACCCAGGGTGGTATAGGAACTAGCTATGAAGGCTGCATCCAAGGTGGTGTAGAAAGAGGAGGTAGGAGTGGGGGAAGTAAAAGAGGTGAGGATCCACCAGAAGGCTGAGAAAGAGGGTTCCTGGTTCTAAATTTTTTTTTTTTTAAAGATTTTGTTTATTTGACAGAGAGAAACACAGCCAGAGAGAGAACACAAGCAGGGGGAATGAGAGGGAGAAGCAGGCTTCCTGCCAAGCAGGGAGCCCGATGTGGGACTTGATCCCAGGTCTCCATGGTCATGACCTGAGCCGAAGGCAGTCTTAACCAACTGAGCCCCCCAGGCGCCCCTCTGGTTCTAAATCTTGTCAGCTCAGGCAGAGGAGCAGATATCATGTTTTTTCACCAAAGTGAAAATAGGCGGTTCACGTTGGGACAGAGAAGATGGGGAACTTCCACAAAACAAGTTCAAGCAGCTGCTTTGAAATATTCCTTAAAATCCCCTACCCAAGGTAAACTAACCATAGTTGGTTCCAATGACCATGCCCATTAACCAGAGAAATGAATGAGGAGAAGCCCCACATCTATTAGTAAGAGTAGCAGAGAATCAGTATCCAGTATGTCTGGACATGGCTGGTTATTGCCCAAACATGGTCAGTTTCCTAATTTAGGATCATGAAACTAAACAGGGCACTATGGGAAGTACAACGCTTTGGAGGGGTTCTACCAAAGGAGGTCCAGCTGGAGAATAGTATTAGAATAGAGTTCCCTAGGAGGGCTATATCTTTTGATCTGAGAGTTTGTACTGAGGCCATGAAACATAGGCCTTGGGGGTCAATTTGTTCTAGCTTTTGGGAACACAGCCCAAGGGTGAGTCCAAAGGAAGAGAGGGGGTGGGAAAGGCAGCTGCTGATTCCCAGAGGGGCTTCCTTCCAAAGGGAATGCAGTTGTGACTCCAGGTCATGATTTCAGTCAGGGCGTCCTACTGATTTGAAAAAATGACTGGACCTATAGGAGCTGATGTCCCACTGTGGAGAGGAGTTGCACCAAATGTGGGGCTACTAACTCTTCTGGGGTTCCCCACAACTATGGATGTCCCACCAAGAGGGTTGGGGCCAATGGCATGGCACTTCCTCTTGGGGCATCCCCGGGCAACAGAGAGGGGCAGACACCACTTTAGCCAGACCAGGTAGGAAAAAAAGTGGTTGACAACTCACCAGTCAGATGCATAGGAACATGTTTACCTGCAGATGAAGACGGCAGCTGGATCCCCGGGCACAGAGGAAAAGAGGTGGAGGCTGAAAGAAGCAAAGTGGCTGAGAGTCAGCCAGCCTTAGGAAAAGGCCCCAGCCACATCTGTTTGGTGCATGATTCGCTGTGTGCGAGCAAACGACTGCATCAGACTTCGGGAGCAGATCTCCGGAGGGAAGGAGAATGCAGAGGAAAGGGGTCCTTCCCTCTCATAGGTGAACCTTCAGGGCACACTAGGGAGCTGCCCTGGCCAGAGGCCTTCAGTTGTCTGAGCAGTAATAGGATTAGACTGCAGGGGGGCCAAAAGAGGAAAAGGAGAGGGAGGGGAGGGTCCCTCCGAGGAGCAAAAGGGTAAATCCCTCACCCTTTAGGGCAAGGGTGATCTAGCTGGTTTCCTCTTGGGGCTTCGGATCCTCACTCAAGAGTAACCTCAGGGGGTAGACCATCAGATCCCTAAGAAGTACCAGAGTGGGTCTAACAAGACAAAGTCCTGAGAAATTCCCAACTCCCAGGGGAGTCTGTGCTGGCAAAGGCTCCTCATATGGGGCTCTATCAAATGTGGGGTGGGGGGCACAAATTCTCCATATATAGGCCACCAAATGTAGCACCTAAATGGAGTGTCTCTGGATGGATGAGATGATGGCCCCCTAATGTGGGTGAGGATCAGGTGGATGTCCCTCACCTCTGGTGAAAGAATTCACCTGAGGCAGAAGAAAGGCGACAGAAGTTTATTGAATACACCCGAAGGGAGCTTGAGCAGGGTAGCAACCGAGAGTCTGTCTGCAAAGAGGCAGTGGGTGGGGGTTGTTTTTAAAGGCAGAAACTATGAGGAGGTATGGCACATATGGAATCTCCCCTTTTCTGGAAACTGCCTAGGTGTAAGTAGCCCACTGTCAGTAAGGGCCTATGGATGGGGTAGGTCACCTGAGGGGCATGTCTTTATTCAGCCAAGTGGTTGCTGTGGCCCCTTCTACATTCCATTGCTCAAGCCTGTTTGTCTAAATGTGACCACTACATACAAAATTTATTAAATCAACAGTCAAGAATAGCTTTCTTTAAATGGTCACAAGATTCAAAAGTTTGAATACCTGAACAAATGATTTTATTTTAACTAAAAGGTACCTATCTAATTCATCTTAAAAACAAAACGAGGGGGCACCTGGGTGGCTCAGTTGGTTAAGCAGCTACCTTTGGCTCAGGTCACGATCCCGGAGACCTGGGATCGAGCCCCGCATTGGGCTCCCTGCTCGGCAGGAAGCCTGCTTCTCCCTCTCTCACTCCCCCTGCTTGTGTTCTCTCTCTGGCTGTGTTTCTCTCTGTCAAATAAATAAATAAATAAATATAATCTTTAAATACAGAACGAGGCTGAGAATTAGAAACTCTGTCCATTGCTGATGGCTGAAATAATAGGTAGCCAGAAGATTATTCTTCAGTGTGTAAGAAACAACATGGAAGAACTATTGGAATGGAATTGTTACTATGCCTTGGAAAATAAATTTACAATTAGAGAACAGAAAAAAACACATGCATCAGTCTTTCTAAAATTTATGTTGAAAAGGCCAGTAGTGCTTAGTGCTGCTAATGATATCTAACATAAGAGAACCTTTGGTAAGAATTAAACATGTCTGGGCATTTTTAATGATATTCCACACTGTAAGAACAAAACAAAAACAAAAATAAAAAACACGAAAAACTTAACAGTTTGTTAAGCACAATATGTTGCATAATAAAGGCATATAAAGTCCAGTGAAGGTATAGTGGAAGATTTGTATTTTTTAAATAGATCACGAAATATAATCAACCAGAAGAGACACATAGGCAGTAGAATTATGATTAGTGGCTCGGTACCTGAATAAGGTAAGGGGAAGTCATTCCACCTTGAGGAAATAGGATATGCAAGGAAAGAAGTGGAAGAGAGCACAGGATGCAAGGAAATGCTAAGTACTTGCTACTCAAAGGAGAAACAGGCAGGGATGACATTATGAGAATATGTTATGCAGTGCTAATAAATTGAGATTGCTGATTGGCAAAAGAAGTCAGAGATGAGTCAACATTTTTGAATACAGGGTGTGTACAGAAAAATAATGTGAAAGACATAAGAAAGCCATGATCAGAGGCTTTATAGGTAAAAGGATACCCTGATGATATCTATCTTATCCCTTACTGCATGTCCATTAAAATGAATTATGAAATATATAAAAAGGGAGGAAAAGCTCCAGTAACAGAAAGCTAAATATGTATGTTCCTCATATGCCACAGATTTCAGGGAGCTTAATTAGATAAGCAGACCAGTATTTATTTATACAGTAGCTGTTATATCCTGGATCCTGAAATAAAACAAAATTTTTGGATATAGTAAACCTGCACCAAGGGCATCAGAATAGGAATGCAGTTGAACAAAATAAGCACAGAGAATGTAAGTACAGTGATCTGGGAAACAGCACTATGGGAGCAATGGTGTGGAAAATCAGCCTGGCATATCTGCCCATAAACATTCTCTCTCCAAAATATGTTAATCACTTTCAGGCTTAATGCTGTTAAAACAAAATAAACACAATAAAAAGTAACAATGTTACTTTAATAATGTTTATGTTTAAAAAACAAATGTTTTTTCTTGTTCGTCTCACATTAAATTTGGTAGGAATGAGGGGAATTTGCATAGATTCTGCCTTCACATATATTCTGTTCATACATATCTGACAAAAATCTTGCATCCAGAATATAAAGAATTCCTACACACCAGTAAGAAAAAAAGGAAACAACCCAATTTTTTAAAAATGGGCAAACACATGAATAGGACTTTCACAAAAAGAAATACTCAAGTGGACAATAAAAAGCAAAAAGAAACCAAAAGTAATGTCATTACTTACGAGGCAAATGCAGACTAAAACCAAGCAGCTGGACCATTACACAACCATAGAATGGCTGAAAAGGAAAACACAATATATCAAGAGTTGCTGAAGGTGTGGAGAAGTGGGAACCCTACGATGATGTGGGTGGGGATGTAAAGTACACACACTTTATAGAACTGTTTGACAGTATCTACTAAAAGTGAACATGACATAGCCAACAGAAACAGATGGAAACAATTTCTATATTGTTTCTAATTGGGGTCAAAAATTTACTGAGAGGACATAATCTCATTTATACCTTTCAATAACATTAATGCTATGCTTCTTCAGTTGAGGAAACATTTAAAAAGTTAAATACAGCCATTAAGAAGAGCATGGGTTTGCAGTCAGGTTAATATAGGCTCAAAATCATATTCCATCATTTAATAACATTGTTAATTTTGGGCAACTTAACTTTGCCTCAATCTGCCTTGGGTACATTAACAGTAAACTGGAAATAATAGGAGAACATAGAGCTATCTTGCAGTAAATGATAAAATGCATGCAGAATACTTTGCAATATCCTGAAAATAAGTAACACAATAATAATAGTTACCATATAAAAAAATTAAAATATCTGAGAATAAATTTAAGAAAAATTGCAGACCACATAAAGACTATAGTTCATAACATAAATAAAGGCTTGCTTAATCGAAGAGGCAGACTGATCATAATTATAGCTAGGAGTCAAACTGTCTTCTCAACCTATCTTCTTAACTCACTATATTTACTTCTATGTTCAACATAAAATGTTTTTTAAAATGAACTGTCTATCATAAACTTCATTACCACAAAATGTACAGATAAAAATCTCTTTTACTCATAGCCTAGAAGGCATAATAGGGATTAAGAAGTGTAAATTGATTTTATTTAATTTCATTATTAGAGATTCTAATAATGGATGTCAAAAATTGCTTGTGCTAACAGGTCTTGGTCCTCCATAATGATTCCATTCATATTAATGCCACTTATTCATCTTTTACATTTTGAACTTCCATATAAAATTCCTTTTGAAGAAAAAATTCCACTATTAATAAATTTTGGAAAGCAATGTTTTTCAATGTATTAACTATTAATGACAAATTGTTTATCTCAAGACAAAAGCACAACATATACTACATATAAGGGTTTTGCCAAGTATCCTCCTTATATTGTCATTGTTGATTAATCATTTTGAAGCAACAGAATTTTCAAAATAAGGCTAGATATAAATATTAAAAATTATTTCTGTATCACACATATATGTAGAAGTAGAAAATAATACACAGGCTTTACATTGCTGTTTCCGTGTTCAGAAACATGGTAGGTCCTATTCTGGTATTTTGAAGTATTTGTGTGTGTTTAAATTTTAGTATATTTCTTTGAAATATTTTTCACAGAACATTTCAAACATTTATGTAATAAGAAGGGATTGCATAATCATCCTCCATGGATCCATCAAACAACTTCAGCAATTACCAAATCATGGCCAATAGTATTTGATGTCTATAACACAACCCTTCCTCTGTGCTGGATTATGTTTAATTTGTTAAAAAAATTTAAAAAACATCCCAAACATCATTTAATTTCATCCATAAAACTCTCTAGGATATATGCGTAAGGGTACTTTCTTTTTAAATAAATATAACCAAAATATGATTTCACAATAAAATAATTAATAATAATTCCTTAATATCATCAAATATCCAGTCCATAGTCAGGTTCTCCTTTCCCATTTCCTTGCTTCCTCCAGGTGCTTAACTGAAATGAATAGTTCTTTCTTCTCAGTTGATTTCTGTTAGGTGGTTTATCTCTAACCTTTTGCATTTTCTCTTCCTGAAGGAGCATTTTTAGACATTTCTTTTCCCAGTTGCCTCCCCTCTCCATGAACTTTTATTGCTACCGATATACTATATAAAACTGTTTATGTGTAATATTTAAAATATTTTTATTCACCAAGAACAAATTTTTGTCTCTTGGGGACAATATCCTTTCTACTAAAATGTATTTCACATATTTCCCCTAACTTCTTGCACATTTTTTATTTTTATACTGCCTCTTCATTGGGAAGTCTATGGCTATTGTATAGGATACATTCTGCTTTATAGCCATCATTTATTTTTAGTTCTCCTGATAAGTATGTATCTAATTATCACTCCAGTTCTTATTTATTATCTCTAATTGCTTTTGTTTCCATACCTCATCCTTGAGTCAATTCCTCAAGAATGGCTCATGAATAACATTTCTTGAATTTTTTTTTAAAGATTTTATTTATTTATTCGACAGAGAGAGAGAGATCACAAGTAGGCAGAGAGGCAGGCAGAGAGAAAGGAGGAAGCAGGCTCCCAGGACCCTGAGATCATGACCTGAGCTGAAGGCAGAGGTTTTAACCCACTGAGCCACCCAGGCGCCCACATTTCTTGAATTTTTGACTATTTGTAATAGTAAGCTGCATTTACATTTCAAGATCACTTTTGTCTACATTTTTTTTTCCTTGAACATTTAAAAAAATGATACTTCATCTTCTGGCATATAGTGCTACTTTCAAAATAGCAATTTGATTTTCTTTCTATTGTAAGTGGCTTTGTTATATCACCTAAATAACCAAAAGATATTTTATACTTTTTGAAATCTAATAATTTTAATAAAATATATTCTGTTGGTCATTCTAGTTTACTTATTACTAGTTTAATGCTTATATTTAATATTTATGTTTATGTTTAATATTTATACATAAACTAATATATTTCTCTGGTTTCTTTTTTTCCCCAGGAATCAATGTGCCTTTTCAATATGTGTTTTCTTTTTTTTCCTTTTCCAAAAGTGCTCTTGGATAGTTTTTAGAATGTGTGTTGCTCAATTACTTTGGCTCTTCTTTTTTGTGAAGTCCAATGATATGTTGGATTTTTGTCTGTCTTCACATCTATTCTTTCTCTGAAAAAAATATTTATTTCCTTTTGATTAAAAAATAATTTTCCACCTGCCCTTTTTTCTTGCAATGATATCTACTGTGTTACACATTCATGTTCCTTCCAGTTTTTTCTTCAGATGGGATTTATAAAATAATTTTTTATTGAATTCTTCATCTCTTTTATTCAAAATGTATAAAATAAATTTTCTTCTAATTTATTTCTTCTCAGGTGTTCCAAAACATATTTATGCTGTTAATATCTCTTTTTATTTTTTAATTTAACTTATTTTAAAATATTATGTGACAGTTTTCTTCTCTTCTGTAATTTTGGTGCGATTTTATTGCCTGTAGGGATGATATTCTATTTCTTAGTCTCTTTCCTCTTATAAGACTTTATATTGAATTTGACAGCAAACCGTTTGGCTGCTTATGTTTATATGATATGGATGTCTCTATATTTTTGCAAGGAACAAGTGATTAGAAAGTTTTCTAGGTTTATGGCCCTAGACTTTTTTTTTCTGTCCTTTTCATAAACAGCTGAATATATGGCCTTTTACCTCAAAAATCTTCATCCTCTGAGCACTTCCTTACTTCCCTTTCTTTTACCCCTCTGACTCTATCCTGCTCATTTTTAATTCAACCCTTAGTAAATTGTTTGAGGAAAAGGGTTTTGATTTGAAAAGATTTGATTAAAAAAAAAAGCAAAGAATACATATTGCCCAGTGACTCCAGTATGATTTTTTTGCCTTTACCTTTTCCCTTCCAAGTTATGACTGCTATTTTTACACTCGATTGCCAAGCTATGAGAACACCTACAAAAGAATTAAGCATTCCTAGTTCTCAGTGCTGTAAGAAGCCCTGCTGCCTTCCTTTGATTCCTCCCATAAACTTACCAATACGACACAGGTTCTGTAGCTGTTATGAAATCCATGGGGATTGCTGCTGCACAGTGGAGATTAGAAGGACCAAGTCTGGAACTTTAGGAATTCATGGGGTGATACTTAGTACAGCATATTCAGCACCAGGAAACATTAAAAAATGGCAAAAACCCTAGAAAGATGAAACATATCTTTTGATAGTCATAATTTAAATAACCTCAAGATGATACAAAAGTAGAAAAAGACCAACTTGGGTGCTAGTATGAGATGAGGGAATATGGAATGTGTTATGGAAAAAAAAAATATTATCCAAGATAGTTGTAGAATTCATCACCACACTGGAGACTAGGTTAGCCTTTAGGTTAATTAACCCTTTATTCTTTCCCTCTTTGTGGTGCTACCTTCTATGAAGAGTCATCATGGTAGCTAGTAACAGGTTAGTTTCCAGTTATTATGTAAAGTCATTGAGATCATGCCACACAAAATAATGACTGGCAGAAATTTGTTTCTCCTGTGTTTGAGGTGTGAGTTTCTTCAAATAGCCAAAGGACATGATTAGATACTAAAAAGCCGAGCGGCATATGCTGCTGGTTATTTCTTATTTACTCCCCACCTACACTCCGCATTCCACTCTCTGTATTTTTCTGGCCTGTTCTATCAAAATCTGACCTCAGAAAAACAAAAAACAAAAACCAAAAAACCCTAAAACCCCCAAAGTCTGACATCTACAGTCTACTTTACCAAAGAACCCCAGTTGCCAGTTTAACATTGCTTCCCATTTCCGCAATCATATCTAATTTACTTACCTCTGTGAGTGAAACACTGCCCTTTGTTCCCTACACATTACTATGGTTCCTACAGAAAGCAGGAAGCCGAGTTGCTCCACAGCAAACAGCATCTCTTGTTCTTAACTCCATACAAGAGAATATGGGCCCCGAAGAACTTCACAAAGATGTTCCCTTGGTTTTTTAAGGTAATCATTAGCCAGATCCTGTAATTTCTTTGGTGTATGTTATTTCCTCAACAGAGCAGGAACTGTATTTCCCTAAGACTCTGCGGAGACCATAATCTGAGATCAGCACTGAGAGAGTGGGGATCTGAATGTGTTCTCGTGAGACACCTGCCTCACTGAGGTAAAAATATTTGTATCAGCAGTAAAATATGTGTATATAGTGAGGTTATTTTTTACTAATTAGCCTCCAAGATCCCAAGTGTTAACTGTTATCAATACAGCACTGATCCTCCCATAAACTTCCTCCCAAAACCATTTATAAAAACATTACAGACTTTGATGAATAATTAAATATAACAAGTAAGATTTTATTAGGAATGCCTAATTAGGGATGTCTGGATGTCTCAGTAGGTTAAGCATCTGCCTTTGACTTACTTAGGTCATGATCCTGGGGTCTTAGCATGGAGCTCCACATTGGGCTCCCTGATCAGCAGGGAACCTGCTTCTCTCTCACCTCTCCTATCCTGCTCTCTTGGTATCTCTGTTGCTATCTCTGTCTCTCTCTCTCTCTCAAATAAATAAAATCTTAACAAAAATTAAATTAAATGAGATAGATGAGACTTTTCCCCAATTATTTTAGGTATCCATATGCCTAGTACATGTTAGAACATACAGAATTTATTTATTAAATTATCAAAATGTTATTTATTTTTTATTTTTGTTGAAATAAAAGCTGAAAATGCTTTTTATTCTATACAGAAATATACAGGAAAGGAAAATGTTTTATCTTTATTGGAATCATTAAGTTCTTGGAACATCTTCCAATTGTAATGCCAAAGATCATGAAGTGAACAGTATTTTCAAAAATTTTTCCTAATCAGTTATTATCACTAGGTCACCCTTCAATGTTTTTGAACCAAAAAATTAGAAATAATCTGATTTTTGAAAGGATTTAGGACCCAGTTATTACTGTCATTCACTTTCTTAATGCAGATACCAATAGTCCAAATTGCCCTTTTGTTTGGTGTATCGGGAGCTTTATAGCATGTCAGTTGGGAGACTGCATTGTACAGAAAAGGCTGAAAAAAAAGATCAACATAAATCTTCAACATCAGGCTTAATTTCAGATAGCTGCCTTTAGGAAGCAAGAGATTTGGAAGTGAATTCTGGACACTGATTCTCTCCACATACAGGAAAGATGTCATGCATTTTTGTGTTTATACAGCCCAGCTTGATGACCACTGCTTTTTTCCTTTTTTTATAACTTCTTATAGCTTTTGCATTGAGGAATCTAATTCTATTTTTCTTTTGAAATATACACACACTCCATACACATGATGATTTTTTTCTTTGTTAATTCTTCCTTAGCTTATAAATCATTAAAGACAATTATCAAGCTATGCTTCTATTCCAGTAGTAGAGCCATGGGACTTATTATAGACCCCTATATACCAACTGCAATTGACCAATAAGAGGTATTTTGGATGGGCCAAAATACCTGAATTTGTATCCTAGTCCTGCATCTTTCCTTGTTGTATCTGGGATTGCTGCATAACTTCTTAGATCCACCATTTCTTCATTTATAAAACAGACACTCTAATAGCCTTTATCTCAGGTAGTATTTATGAAGATTAAATAGTTTAATACATCAAGAGCACTTACAACACTATTAGGAATATGGTCTGTGTTCAGTAAATGTTAACTAGTATGATCCTTCTCAATATATACAATATATATCATCCCCAGAATATTAGTTACAAATCTAATGACATCAAAAATTTTAATTAGACTTGGTATAAGTTTTTCTATCTTTCACCATTTTGAGTCCTTTCTGGTTCCAACCCAGATTAATACTAACATCTCTAGATTTTATAAATCTTTGTGGCTCTATTCTTTCATATCCAACTTATTTGGTAAAAGATAGCATTTTGGACTGTACACTCCATTTTCAAATCAAACACCTCCACATAATTTTCTGATGTATAATAATGATGATTAGGACTTCTATAATCTCTGCTCTGCATATAGTATCTAAATTAAGAAGGGACACTCAGTCAGTTGAGCCTTGGTTTCAGCTCAGGTCATGATCTCAGGGTCATGATATTGGGTTCCTCTCTGGGCTGTGGAGCCTGCTTAAGATTCTCCCTCTGCCTCCGTCTGCCTACCCCACTCTCTCTCTCTCTCTGTAAGACAAATAACTCTTTAAAAAAATTTTTAAAAAGTAGTCCTTTAGCTGATTTTCCTTATAAAGCATAACAAATGTCTATTTTGAGATAATTTATAAAGATGTTTTTTGGTTTTTGGTTTTTTGATCTATGTAGAAGAAATTGTTACTAAACTTTCACTCATAGTAGCAGACTGAGTTCAGGACCAGTAAGTATCCAAGATCACATCAGTCAAGAAATTTGCAAAAGATTAAATTCAAACTATTCGGGTGCCTGGGTGGCTCAGTTGGTTAAGCGACTGCCTCTGGTTTGGGTCATGATCCTAGAGTCCTGGGATCAAATCCCACATCTGCTTCTCCCTCTGACCTTCTCCCTCTTCATGCTCTCTCTCATTCTCTCTCTTTCATATAAATACATAAAATCTTTAAAAAACAAAATAAAACCAAAAGGAGAATAAATTCAAACTATTCAAAATTAAGTAAGTAAATTGAATATGCATTGCTTTTGATGTTTTATGTCAATATTAAATTAGATCACTTAATAACAGGAGTATTTTACAAATAAGTGTTATTCAAAATTAAGTAAGTAAATTGAGTATACATTGCTTTTGATGTTTTATATCAATATTAAATTAGATCACTTAATAACAAGAGTATTTTACAAATAAGTGTTGGTTTTCATAGGACTATGAAGAGTAACTATGTAAACTATGTAACCATGTAGAGCTTAATAAGAAAATTTAACTACGAAGAGCTTAATAAGAAAAAGGGACCAAACTGAAAAGAGAAGTCAGTTTGAGGAATCATAACAAAAATAAATCTCCAAACTCATCAAGTGAATTGCTAAAAGAAATATAGTCTACTCCTGATTCCCATCAACTCACCTGAAATGTCATTTGATTCAACATTTTTGAAAATTTGGCACAAAGTTTAAATTTCTATCATCTTTCTTCTTCAATATACAAGGAAAAAAAAGGCAACAATTTATTATAAAATATATTTCCAAGTATTTTACATGATTCATAGCAGACCCCTTTTTTGAAAAGCAAAAATAGCAAGCTAAGCCTTGCAGTTTCCAGTACATAAATCATCATGACAGCGATAACAAGGGGGTGTGATGATGTTGACTATCTTATTCAGAAAGTCCTTGTATATAGCTCAGTGCAGTGTGCAGATCATTTGAATGGATTAATCATACCATTTTTATATTACCTTAAATGATGCATTCTTTTTAAAAAAATTATTATTGTCCAGGCCATTTTCCTTCATAAAATTCCTCCCTTCTTACAATGTTGTCATAGAATCCTGATTAAATGAAATTCCAATGGCATGATTATTTGATTAAAGAAGATTTAAGGAAATGAATTCTTATTAAAAATCTTTTAAAAATATATGTGTGTCATGCTTTCTTTAAAAAAATTATAATGTAAAAAAATTATAATGTGAATGGAATATCTCATGGTTCTTTAGTGACCATGTGTTTTTTTTTCCCCAAGTCACCATTAGGAAAATGAATTCTCACTGAGTAGAAGAGTGGTGGAAATAAACGAGACTGTACCAAGTCTATCCAAATCCCCCAGAACCCAAGATATTTCATTTTTTTTCTTTCTTATAAAAGGAAAGCCCAGAAAAAAAGTTCCCTGAAGGTTTTGATGTTCATTCATTTATTTTTATTTAAAGTCTGCTATATAGGCATACACAGATTTTATATACACACACACCACATTTGTTTGATGCTTCACTTAGGACCTCAAAATATACTTGATAGTTTACCAGTTTTGTTTTTTCTTTTATTTCATATTTTTCAAAATCATTACTTTATCAATTAACTTTATAGGCCTCCATTGCCTAGAGAGGTGCTTCTGAAAATTATAAGAAATAGCCCGTGTCCTCTATAAAAAGACATCTAACTAGAATGTGCTGTACTTCTTAGGAATCACTTCATTCCCTTTGATAAGAGTAGACATACACTTGTCTTCCTCTCCTTGTTTAATAGCATACATCTAAAAAAGACACCAAGATTTATGAAATCATCTATATTTATGTCTTTTCTCTCAGTCTCATGAAATTATCACCTAAATACCTTTGTTGTTCCTTTCCTAAGAAAACTTCCACCAGTCCTGCTTCTTTCCAATCAATGCTCCATATTGCTGCTGAAGAGATTATGAAATGAATATCTGTTCATGTCATTCTCCTATTTAAAATCATTCTGTACCCTTGCACTTTATTTGTCCTTCCCAGACACATACAAAACTTAACTAATCAGTTTTATGAGAGGCAGTGTAGTGTTATGCAGTGTTTTTCAAGCTGTGCTTTATGATCTAATATTAGTAGGTCATGAAATCAATTTAGTGGGTCATGTGACCCACAGTTTTAATAAAATAAAATTTAATAGACTATGATAGAATAGAAAATAATATAACACATATAATCACTAAACTCATGGGAGATCAAGGGCCTTGGAGAACAATGGTGAACCACACAAAGTCACATATAGACAAGATGGAGAGTATTTTGAATTATCTGGGGATCATAGACCTTTAGCAGAAGGTAGTTTGGATGGATTATTTTTAACCCTTGGGGAGGCTGTGAGTATTTTCTATGTGTGTGAGAAAAAGTAAAAGCCATATTTGGTGATGTTTCAGTTTTCCACTGTTTCACAAAAAACTATCTCTAAATCTTGTGGCTTAATAACAACAACTTATTATTTATTATCATTCTGTGGGTTTAACAGGTAGTTCCTCTGTTCTAGATGGTATTGGGACTGTAGACTGGGGCTTCGCATGTTCTCTGCTTCCTTGCGGTATTTCATTTTCCATGGGTTCTCTATGTGGCCTCTCCTTCCAGAAGAATAAGCAAGATATCCTGACAGTCTCTTAAAGACTGCCCAGCAAAGAATCACTTCTCCCGTTCTCTGTTAGACAAAGCAAACAGTAAAGCCAGTCTAGATGCAAAAATGGGGGGAAATATACTCCATATCTTCGTTAGAGGAGTGGCAAAGAACTGTGGCACTCTAATCCACATGGGTCATCAACAGGGCCCACTTAATCAGGGACAATATATGTTCCCCAAATCTCCTTCATTTTTCACCCTGGGCACCCAAGATAGACTATAAATTCAAATCTCTTTGCATTTAGGGGGGATGGCAATTACTTCCAACCACTGGAGTGTGAGCCCAAATGTTTGTTTCTGTAAGCTAAAGTTTAAGAAAATGTGTATGACCTTAACACTGTAGTCTTTGTTTGATTTTGGGTTGATTGGAATGTTTGAGTGAAGAAACTGGAGGGCATATGAAATGTTCAACTACTAGTGTTGCAGGATTTCTTCTCCCTTAGTGCCCACGGTTCTTGGTCATGCTGCTTTGACAAATGAAGAGGTAGAGTAGAGGAAGAGTGGTGAGCAGCAAGGCGAATTTTATACAGTGATGGTAAAGTTTACTGAGGGATAGTACAAAGTTCCCAAAGATGGAGGGGACCTGAGAGGGCTGCCATTGGAGTTTCTAAGTCTAGGGGTTTTTATGGGCTGGTTGGTGGGCTGTTTTCATCTGATTAACCCTCCATGAAGCTGTCATCTGATCAGGTTTTTGATCTATCTATCTATCATGTGGGAAAAGGTGGAGGGCTCCTTCCAGGGTGGTGAAAATCCTCTTAAGGGTGGTTTCCTCCTAGGTTGGAGACCCCTTGTCCCTGCCTGCCTTTCTTCCAACTATCCTTCACCATCAGGTTCCTAACTGACCACTCAGCAAAAAAATAAAACTGAACAAAACAAGCCTTTCTTAGGTTATAGAATCTAGTTGTTTTTACACCATCTAGTATTACTTACAATGACTTACACATAAGAAAATATACTCTTTAGTAAAACTTGTATTTCAAAAGTATTTGTATGGGGGTGGGTTGAGTGGTTCTGGTGTGTGACATAAAATCTATTTATTTCTGTGGATCTCAGTAAACAAAGTTTAGAAGCTATCAGAGTAATAGTGAAAATCACAGAATTTGGGACCAGACAACCTGGGTTCTATTATTAGCCCTGTTACCAGTGGTGTGACCTCGGGCAAGTTACTTAACCATTCTACACCTCATTTACCTCATCTGTTAGTGGGAATAAAATAACACCTACATTTTAAGGTAGTTTTGAGAATCAAATCCCATAACAGATGTGTATTGGTTGAAGTTCTAGAAAGAAAATAAAAACTAACCCAAGTAGAACAATAGAGGAATTTAAGATGGGGCACGGATTACAAAAGTGCTATAAGAGTTGAAGGGATAAACAAGATGGTAAGATAATACAGAGATTAACAGAGAGAAGAAAATATCTCTCCTAACAGTAAAGGACACAGAGTCCCTGTGTTCCCTCAGGATCTCAAACTACCTATCCGGAGTTGAGTATACAAAGGGAGGAGCTTCAGGGCAGAAACTTGGAAATCTGATGCTCACTCTACCCTGGACAGAGACCCTGCCAGATCTGCAAGAGGAAAGAGGAGAGAGGCACTGACTTTGCTCTACTGGTAGCTCTTTAATATCCCTCCCAAGCCTCCCTTTCCTGAATCTAACTAGAAACCAGTTGGCATAAGAGCCTGGTTAAAATGATTTTCTTCCTAATACAGAGCAGAGCAAGAAAGGACAGGGAATAGATCTGAGAACAAACAAAATGGTCAGCGTAACATGTAAGAGGTTAAGAATGTAAACAAATATTGAAAAACTATTGGCTATTATATTGCTGCCCTTTATTTTAACCAATAGCTCTGAATCATTTTAGAGAGGTTTGAAAAAAGTCATGCTCCTATTAAGAACTCATATAGAATTCTTCATGCATCACTGAAGGAATCTATCACTGTACACAGTAAATTCCTTATTAGTAAATACTAGTTTTATTCACTGGTTTATCCCCAGGCATCACATTACTCAGTGAACAACATTCTTCAATGAATGTTTTGTTACTAAACCAATGAATATTATGCTTTTGGGAACATTTTTGTTACTGACCATATTCAGGCAATTAACACCTTCTTTAGGTAATAGCATTGTTTTTGTTCCAGTCTCTCCCCTTTCTACCTGCTGTCAGACTTCCCATTTTTGAAAGAAAATACATAAATATGATAAGCTACTTTAATATGACAAACTATGAAAAGAAAATGTAAAAATAGGACAAGCTTTTTGCTTAAAGGATACTCCGCTGTAACTCCATTACCTGGTTTCAACCTCATTTTCCAGCTTCATGTTTTCCCTCTGCTTGTGTATACACAGGCTGTTCAAGCTCACTTGGTACAGCATACTCTTTAATACCCTTACTACTTCTTCTCATGGACTATCCTTCCAGTATTCTGCAAACTGCCTGTGGGGACTGCTTCTCCTCCATGATTCAATTCAACCTCTTTGGTGCAGTCCTTTTCAATACTCCTAGAAGGAATTGTCAAGTTCTTCAATTGTAATTACTTCCATAAGAGCTCCGTATTGGTTATATGGCTTTCATTATCAGTGGTTCTCAATCCTACCTATACATTAGAATCATCTGGAGATTTTAGAAAGCTTTTCTAGACCATACCCATTTCAATTATATCAGAATCCTGGGCACTGGTAATGGAACCCAGGCATTAGTAGTCTGATAATGTCAATAGCAAGTTTGAAGGTGACCCTCACAAATGTTGATTAAATAAAATAGAGAATGAATACATCTACTCAAGTGTGAAATTTCTGGCCTATTTTTAGAATTGAATTATAAAAGGATGCACATGCTAATATCACTAACTTAAGTGAATATTTTTCAATCCCTTTAGAAATAGATAAATGTGGATAACTGAAAAAAAATGGTAATCAAATAGTCAGGCAACCAACTAATTATATTAACTAATTAAGCTTAGAAAAATTCTCATTCTTCTAGCAATATAAATCTAGACGAGCTGGACACTTTTATTAGAAGCTGTGGATAGACTATATATACTGATATATTAAAAAGTTCACTCAAATGATTTACAAGTGATTTGCTGTCCAGAAAACACCGATGGCTTAATGTGATCTATTATTTTGGATTTGTCATGATTTAAATCAAATTTGGTTGAGTTCAAGTTTTCCAGAAAATTGACAACAAAGTAATTGTCATAGACATTTAATGATGCATTTGCTAGTTAACTATCTCTATAATTAACTATAAGAATAAGCACTTATTTTAGAGAAATGTCTTAAGCCAAGTGTATGAATTTGCTAGTTTTTCATTAAAAAATTTACCTGAAAATTTATCTACGGGGTTCCTAACCATCAAGGATAATAATCATTATTTAATACAATATTGGGGAAAATTTTTTAAAAATTTAATAAACAATCCCAGTCTAAGGACTTTAATGATTACATAAAAAAGATCATTGAAAAAAGTTCATTTCAAAACAAATGCTTTAGACTAGAGAGAAAAATAATAATAATAACCAACTTTGAATTTATGTTTAAAGCCAATGATATTTAACCTACTGATTAGATGCAGGAAAAGAAAAAATGTAAATCATAGCCATATACAGCTAAACCCTATTAATATTGCAGAAACTCCCACCATTCTTTATTGAAGAGCTAAAGAAGAGAAAATATCAAAGAACAAACAGAGTAGCTCCATGTGGTGGACTGATCTTAAAAAAAGAAAAAAGATGATAAACTCAAACCAAATGCTATCATTTAAAGGGAAGAATTTTATTCTCAATCTGCATGAAAGTGAAAAAAAAGTGCATATCTGAGTGATAAGTAATGTTGTTATAGCAATTAAAAATGCAGCAGAGTTCCTAAGTAGGCCACCTGGAGATATGAGAAGTTTGAATTATAACTGAAGATATATCAAAAGATATGTATTATTTCTATATTAAACTAGTAAAAAGCAAATGAAAAAAAAAATCTTTATTCTAGAGCATCTGGCTAAGCAGAGAAGACAGACAGGCCTGTCAGCCAATTTCATAATTAAGGTGTTTTCTTTGAATTTTTTAAGACACATGCAGCATAATTTCACTAGAATATAGTTAAGAAGTTTTGCAGGAAATTATGACAGATTTCAAGTTCTGATTATGGCAACATTAGAAAACAGAATCATTTTGGTATAAAAAAATCATTGAGATATTAACTGTATAACTCCAATTAAGATGACCTACTTTAAGACCTTGGTTATTTATTTATTTATTTTTAAAGATTTTATTTATTTATTTGAAGAGAGAAACACAGATAGAGAGGGAACACAAGCAGGGGGAGTGAGAGAGGGAGAAGCAGGCTTCCCACCGAGCAGGGAACCCGATGCTGGGCTCAATCCCGGGATCATGGCCTGAACCAAAGGCAGTCCCTTAACCAACTGAGCCAGTCAGGCACCTCTAAGGCCTTGGTTATTAATTGTGATATGGCACCTATGTATTCAGAGCACTGGATTTTTATCTCTTCAGCTGATTTCTCTTCTTGAGTTCTTACGCAAGACCCATATTTTCCTTTACTATCATTTCCTTTACTGAAATCAGAAAACAAATTTTGATTAAAGGGCTATATGTATCTGTCTCCTGCTCTTACCCTCAGTTTTTAGGTCATTCACTTTGATGGGTTTCCTGCCACGATATTTTATTCTCTTTTTTTAGTGAAAACAATCAATACTTTCCCCCTTCCTCCTGGGTATCATTTTGTTCTTGCCCTTCTGATGCACTCTTTCTTGGCTCAGATTAAATTCTCATATTCTGAAGTATAATAAACACAGTGTTACATTGGTTTTGGGTGCACAATATAATGATTCAACAATTCTGTATGTTACTTAGTGCTTACCATGATAGTCACCATTAACCAAACATTGTTATCAGCTTGTTTTATAATCATGATCATATTTTGAAACTGAAAGCTTGTACCTTTTAGTCCTCTTTATCTGTTTCACGCATCTTCCTACCTGGGTCTCTCTGACAGCCAACAGTTTGTTCACTGTATGTGAGTCTGTTTTGTTTTACTTTTCTTCTTTTTGTGTGTTTGTTTTATTTCTTACACTACACATTTGAGTGAAATCATATGGTATTTGTCTTTCTCTGACTTATTTCATTTAGCATTAGTTACACCCTCTAGGTATATCCGTGTTGTGGCAAATAGCAGGATCTCATTCTTTTTCATGGCCTGGTAATATTCCTTCATATATGTATATATCACATCTTTTTTATCCAATCATCTATTGATAGATACTTAGGTTGCTCCCATATTTTTGGTATTATAAATAATGTTTCAAAAAAATAGGGTACACACAACAGGCCAATATCTCTGATGAGCATAGATGCAAAAATCCTCAACAAAGTATTAGTAAACCAAATTCAACAATACATTAAAAAAATCATTCCCTACCATCAAGTGGTATTTATTCTGAGAATTCAAAGGTGGTTCAAGATTTGCAAATCAATGTGATACATCACATTAATAAGAAAAAGGATAAAAACCATATGACAAAGTACAACATCCATTTGTGATAAAAGTACAGGAAATTCAAATTTTAGTGTTCATAAGTTTTCGATTTTGGCAATATAAAATATGTGAAAATCTGTTTTCTCCCTTGTTATATAAATACATAAATTATATAAATAAATAAATATATAATTTTCTAGCCTCTGGCTCAACCCAATCAGACCCACGCTAAAACTGGATACAATTCCTGAAACTACAGTCACTAGCCAATTAGGGTTGTAGATAGACTAGATTAAGGAAAGTTAACCATTATGCTTCTTACACAGACCTTTCACTGGGACAGATGGTACAAGAGAGTAATATATATATGAATTAACTTTATAATTTATTATTTATAATACATTATATGAATTTTGCATATCCATATTATAATAGTCATTATTTTTTACCTGTATATAAAAAAGTTTGGCCTATTTTTGTCATAGAGCAGTATAAAGAAAAAATACTTTGGGGAAGGTAGTATAATATATCATCACAATGAGATGTGATCTTATATCAATTTATGACTGACATCAATTCTGAATGATATCAATTTTAAGTTTTCAGGTTTCATTGTTGAAACAGCAAAAATTTGTGACAGTTTTTTTAGTTTTGGGGTTTTCCCCCTTTTCCCCACATATTTTCTTCAAAATGAACAGCTTTGGGAGGACAAAAATATACATTGCAGGAATTAATGATGACTAATTTTTCTATAACAGCCTTTCAGCAATCAAACACAATCTCTAGATTACATTTTTTGAGGCTAGAGAGCAAAGAATGATGAGAATGTTTCTTAATTTTACAAATTTAAACAAAATAGGCACGCTGTAGTATGTTTAGGTTATAAGCTAGAGAAAATGGGGATTTAGAATATGAGCAATATATTTAGAAAGAGAAAGAAAGAAGCATAACTCAAATATTTATTAAGGATATTATTCTTTTTTAAAATATTTTATTTATTTATTGAGCGAGAGAGAGTGAGAGAGAACATGAGAGGGGAGAAGGTCAGAGGAAGAAGCAGACTCTCTGCGGAGCTGGTAGCCCGATGCGGGACTCGATCCGGGAACTCCAGGATCACGACCTGAGCAGTGGCTTAACCAACTGAGCCACCCAGGCACCCCATGACTCAAATATTTTTAACTTAAAGGTGACTTTCATAATAGCACCTAAACATTCACTGTTTAACCACAAAGACAAAGCTATATCATTGAAGGAAAATTTTACTCATCTAGGCACCATATAAGATGTCCCTTGATAACCCTACTTAAGTAGCATATTTGAGATTTTCATTATTTACACATACACATTTAAAAATAACTTACTATAAATATAACAATGAAAGTAATTGATTCTTAAAAGGCTTAAAGATACAAAAACAAGCAAACTAAAATTAACTTTCTGGTTTTTCATTATAGTAAGCATTTCTTCAAAATAATCTAATACGTCTCTCCCTCCCTTCCTTCCTTCCTTCCTTCCTTCCTTCCTTCCTTCCTTCCTTCCTTCCTTCCTTCCTTCCTTCCTTCCTCCTTCCCTCCCTTTCTTTCCCCGTTCCCTTCCTTCCTTCCCCTTCCTTCTCCTTCCTTCCTCTCTTCCTTCTCCCCTCTCTTTTTCTTTCCTTTTCTTTCCTTTCTTTTCTTTTCTTTTCTTTTCTTTTCTTTTCTTTTCTTTTCTTTTCTTTTCTTTTCTTTTCTTTCTTTTCTTTCCTTTCCTTTCCTTCCTTTCCTTTCCTTTCCTTTCCTTCTTTTCTTTTCTTTTTCTTTCTTTCTTTCTTTCTTTCTTTCTTTCTTTCTTTCTTTCTTTCTTTCTTTCTTTCTTTCCTAGGAATAGGGGCTAGGGTTTTGCTAGCGTAATCTTAGGTGTTTCAGTGTTGTGCTTTAACTGTATCACAAAGATAAGATAGATAAGCAAAAGGAAGGGAAAGGTTTCCAAAGTTTATTCTAGTTTATTCTAGTCACAATGTATCTTTCTATAACATTTAAAATTAATTGTAGTCATTCAAATTTACTTATAGTATTTTCTCCTTGTAAAATGTCAATACGGCTAAAAGGAAGTTGTGTCTACCCAGTCCAAACCCTTGTGCCATCAAATCTCTGAGTCTGAAGAGCTGAGTCTCAAACTATCAGAATAAGGAAACAGTGTGGAGTAAGTACGGCAAATATGTTAACTGCTATACCCACATATACTATTAGTATATATACTATTAGTATACCCACATATACTATTAATAGAGTATATAATGAAAAATCTGAAAAATATACTTTGTCAAGTGGCTTCCCATTTCATTCAGATAAAAAGTTGAAGTCCTTCTGAGGAGCACCAAGCCTCACTCAGATGACCCTCCCACCTCATCTCCTACTTCCTCACTCATTTTCTCAGTCCAGTTGTAACTGTTCAGTCAGTGCCCTTGAACGTGTCAGGCACACTCCCATTTCAGAGCACTGCCACTGTGCCTGCTGCCTGAGACAGTGTGCCCCCAGACACACTCCTGGCAAACCCTCTATTTGCTTCAGGTCTTTGAATAAAAAGTCACCTTCTCTATAAGGTCTGCCTGGACTCCTTATCTCAGTTTCTACTCTTCCTCCCTGTTGCTTCATTACTTTATTTCATGAAGCATTTTTGTTTTCTTTGCTCTTCTTCTCTGCATTTTGATTTTTACCTACTTTCTTGACTACCCTCTCACTGGCAGAGAAGGTGCTGAATCCAGGGATTTTTCTCTGATATGTTCACTGATGAATCCCTGGTACTAGAGGAGTATATGTCATGTAATAGGTGTTCAATAAATATTTGTAAGAGGAGTAAATGTATACATAAAATTTTTAATATTTTAATATTTACTCCTTTCATATGATCTCATTATATGTGGCATAGTCAGTGAATGTGCTCAAATTTTTATTTTACAAATGATACATGCACAAATTAGAATGGCTTAATCTGAAAAGTTAGACTAAAATATTCCAAGGATGTCATTAGGACTCAAAGTTTCTCTCTTGCTACTTCTGGTTCAGCTCTGCTATTTGTCTCTGTTTAACTTTGTTTTCAAAGGCTCTCTGCTGGAAAATGGTCCTTGGTAGTTTAATGGATTTTGAAGTGTGTGAATCTAGCATCATTCCCAATTGTGCCAACAGAAATGAACAGAGAGATTCTGTTTTAGGTGTTCCTATGTCTACTCCAAACTACTGATGATGGACATGGGTTGCACTGCTTTAATTCCTCAAACTGTAATCCCATGCCCCTGGGGCAGGAGAGTTTTCTCAGTTCCTTCTGGACCAATGGTCCATATGTAAGTCTTTACAGATAAGGATTTCTCCATTTGTATGGAGCTGTAACATCTTCTGAATTTTATAGAATGTGCTTTCAGAAACTTTTTTTGTCCAGAAGTAGAATCTTACCCATTCCAGAGGTTACTGGGAAATTGAAAGCAAAAAACTTCTGCCAATCCAGAAAACCTATTCATAAAGTAGTAGAGAAAGAAAACAATTTTATTATTGAATACACCAGAATGTGATGCAAGTCACAAGCAATTTACTAAGACTGACAAAAAAACAAAAACAAAAAACAGAAAGAAATCTCACCCTTTTAGATAACCAAGCAGATACAAACTATCACATACATTAGTTCTTACGAAAGAGGATGGAAAGCACTATTTGTCACACATATTCATCTGAAATTCACCTGGTGATTAAGGTGACCATCTGAGTTTGCTAACTGTCTTTGGTTGAAGGAAAAATAAACTTCTATTCTTATGACAAGAGATAGTTTTGCAACTTGGAGGGAAAGATCTGTCTATATCAGCTAGGCTCCTGGCCTCCCACAGAATCTGAGAGGTAGGAAACCTATCTTCCTTGATGATTACATTTGAAAGAGATGGTTTCTGTGTTCCTGAAAAAAGACCTTTCTAGGTCCTGGCAAGGGGTTTATTTAACAACTAAAAATATTTACAAACATTTCAAAGAGAGAAAGCACTCAAAATTATGTTTCCTAAAGTAATGCTCTAAGAAAACGGGAAAGTTTCTTTCTTTACTTTCAGCATGGAGAACTAAGCCTCTTATTTTTAATTTGTATTTCTTTTTTCAAGGTAAGTTTGAAAAAAGAAAAAGTAGAGCAATATTGAATAATAGTGTGTTTTTGTGTGGGCAAGTGTAGTAAATAGTTGATTTTTATTTTTATTTTTTTAAGATTTTTTTTTTTAAGATTTTTTTTTTTTTAAATTGGACAGAGAGAAACACAGCCAGAAAGGGAACACAAGCAGGGAGAGTGAGAGAGGGAGAAGCAGGCTTCCCGTGGAGCAGGGAGCCCGATGTGGGACTTGTTCCAGGACTCCAGTATCATGACCTGAGCAGAAGGCAGTTGCTTAACCAACTGAGCCACCCAGGCACCCCAATAGTTGATTTTTAAAAGAGACAGTGTGAGACATTGGAAGTAAAGAAAGAACCACAATTTCATAGAAGACAGCATCTAAACACTGAGCACTTTAGAGCAAAAAGATCCCCATAACAATGGTGAATAATTACAGAAAACTGAGTGTGTAGTGCTCCTAAGAGAATGTTCTTTTCCTTACAGGCTTTGACCTATAAATTGCAATTTTCTAATTTATGCTTAGAGAATGTAGTACTGGCTCTCATGCTAAATTTTCCATTTTCAAAAAAATTAAACATGAGTGTCAGACTATGCCTCTTTTTAATTTTTTTTCTAAGTATCTTCATCTTTTGATTTTTCACTTCTGTACATGTAATAAACACTCTGGTTAAAAGGGCAAGACAAGCTAATATGTAAAGTCCTCACACCCCTACACAGAAATGCAGTGTGCACTATAACAAGAAAATTAGCTATAGAATTGAGATTTAAAAAATAAAATTAAAAAATACAAAAGTAAATGAAAATCCCTAGATACCAGAGTGAAAGGAAGAGAAGGAAGAGGAGGACTAAACACAAAGCCAGACTGAATAAGCACAAGTAAACTGTTCAGCTCACCACAATGTCACTACAGGCAGTCCATCTTCTGTACCTGAGTTTTAATGCCCTGACTGTGCGCACGCACCTGTGCGGGGGAGGGGGGGTGTGCAGTGGGGAGGGTGGCAGTGGTGTCAGTGCTGCAAAACTCAGGCTGGTAGGAGACTTAAAACCCTTGAGAGAATGAGTATGGAAAAGGACAATGACCAGCCCAAAGTAAAAACTAGAATTCTCACGTATAGCCTCTGCAGTAACCACCCCAGGAAGCCAGATTGCAGGCTCTGCAGCAAACTTCCCCAAACTGTTTAAATTTGGTCAAGAATTACCAACTTATTAGTTTTTGCCCCTCTCTTATAACTCAGGACCAACTAAAGAAAGACAAATATATTCCCCAAACAACTCATATAAAATGCCTTGCAGCTAGCTAGCCAGCCTCCAGCTTCCCGAAGCTAAAACAATATCCAATCAGGGCATACTTGAAGCTTTTCCTTTTTTCATCCCAGAAACTTAGACCACTCTGTGCAAACAGGACTCCATAAAAAATAACTTATCCAGACTACAACTCATTACAAAAATATTTAATATCAGCAAGGAAACAAGATTTCCATGAAAGGCAGCACAGGTAACAAAAGAGCTAAACAAAAAATATATAGATAATGGATTATCTTCTTTTATATTCTATCAAATGTTTTGCTTTATATTGGGCCATGAGTTTCATATACATTTTTAAGGGAAATAATTATTTATTCATTGTTTTAATTTTCATGTTGTCATTTCTTTTTTCATATCTGTATACCTTCGAATGTCTATTCACATTCCAAAAAAGGGTTTGTGGATTTTTGCATTTTTCTCTTTACAACTATATGGAAAGAACTCCTTTTAGATTTCCTCTTTGAGCAGGAATTCTGTGAAACAGGGCAGTTTTCCCTGGAGATCTGTGGATTCTCAAAATACCTGAATGGGAAGAATTCTTTCCCAAGATCCTCAGTATGGAACTAAACCTCTTGTATGGCTGTTTGTTTGCTGAGCAAGTTGGTTGGTTTTGTTTTTCAGTTTATTGAAAAGGTATCTGTTTTGCCTGGTCTGTACTTATAGCCTTAGTCCTGTCTGGGGATGAAGGAAGAATGATCCAGTTGCCTGGGTTTATATTCTTCCATGAGCTCTCAAAATGCCGCCCGGTTTTCCTCTCGGTTTGCTGTTGCCAGTTCTGACAGGAGCCCTTGAGCCCTATCAATGCCAAAAAGGGCACATTGACTGTCATATACTCTAGAAAATGCTCCAAGTATATTTTAGGAATCTAAGCTTTGGAACTGGCCGCATTCCTCTTTCATCTACTCTCTTCATGAAATTTGATGTATTCTTTCATAAATTGTTGACTAACAAACATCACCTTTGACCCAGTCACTCTCTTCTCTACAGCGTTAATATTTTCTTTCTTGTTGTGCCTTACTGCAATTTTCAGTAAGTAGAAAGGCAAAAACATATGTTTAAGATGTGCTTAATATTTATCATGAGCCAAAAATACTTTTTAATTTTAATGCTATATATTATAAGTTAAAGAGAGTTTTCCTTCCTCATTTTTTGATATTCATAGTTAAGTGTTTCTTACCATGTGTCAAGGAAAAATTGCACAGGATAAAGTCAAACAGACAAGGAAGGCTATTCAAGACTATGCAATAGGAGAGAAAGGCCAGAACTGAGTGTGAGCACAACATCCATAAAACAAAAGTGGGAGAGATTAGAAGAATTGGAGTGGGATGTGGACAAGACAGGAGAGTTTTATGACATGGATTAAGATGCTCTTAGGTACCTGTCCTCTTCCAGAAAACTGGGAATAGGGGTGAAGTTTATATTTCAAAGGGATGGCTCCCAGGTCCTTGAGAAATATAGTCCTTGATTGTAAAACTGACAAGAGGTTTTTAAAACAGATTTACATCTCACAGGGGCAGAGAAAGGACTGACAATTACAAGTTTTCTAAAGTAAATGTTCTAAGAAAAGGGAGGTCAGAAGACAAGAATCAAGAAGAAGCATGTCTAAAGTTTTTAGTCAATCTGAGGGGAACGTGAAGGCCATTTTGGTCAAGTGCAATAGATTTCCAGCCAGATTTCATTAACTTCTCTCCTAGGCTAGGTCAGTATTTAATGATTAAAGAAACCATTTGGTAGGAAATCCTAAAGACTGAGACAGCTTTCCTAATTTATTGTATTTGTCACACCCTAGACAGTCATTTTGCTTGTGCCACTCAAGGAATGCGGTTCACAATACTAAATAGTATTCTTCTAAAATGTGGCTCGTCTTCACCTGATTTCATTTTGTTCTATATTAGAGAAATGTCCTTGAAATAAACAAGGCAATGTAGAGTATTTTATGAGTTGTCACGATTCATTGCTATTGAAAAGATCTAGCAAATTATAATGCAGCAGAGGTTCAATATCAATCAGAACCTCAAAGATTGTGAATCACTAAACAAATACAGAATAGAAAATAATTATCACATTAAATTTCAAATATTTGGTGGAATGTTAAGATAGTTCATTTATGCACTATAAACTAAGTAAAGATTTCATTGGCACAAGAGATTCATTTTTATAAAATAGGAGAGGATATACAATTGAACAAAATTATTTAAAAACTTTTGATTTGGAATATATGTCCAACATCTATGTTAGAGGAATGCTCTAGGAGGCTCTTGGTCTTTTTGGTGTTTTGTTATAATCTGACTGTGCTTCCATTGCTTAGGTTGATCCAATAACAAAAATAATGAGAATTTTTAGAGTTTGGGTGGCTATAATTCAAGGAAATTCTACCTCAGGCTACAGTGCATAAATAAGCAATAACTCATACATAGGAGTGTGACATGTAGTGACTGAGAAATGTTTGCCCTTGAGTGTGTTATTGACTTTAATTATTTTAACTGTTTTTGTGGTGAAGTTATATAACTTGTGCAAATATAGGCATCAAATAAATGAACACAATCTCAAGAAAAAAAGAACAAAACTTATGAAATTGTCAGATGTTGGTAAAACTGTTAAGTAGCTAAAGTTTTGAAGTAACCACCATCTTATCTATAATATGTTTAGTCTCTCCCTATCCCTAATAGAGCTTTGAAAAATAGAGCTGCAGGGACAGATCTTCCAGAATCCACTGACTCCGTCCTTTTGCATTTAGATGATTTTAGATCATTTTTATCACACAGATAATCTCATCTAGTTTTATATCTTACCTTTGAACAATATTTTTACTAACACACATGTACACACAAAACCAGAGAATACTAGATACTGAAACAAGAAACTGAAAGATTCAGTTTAGGATCATGGTCACATATTCAATCTGTCTTTGGATAAAGATTATATACTTTGTCATAATGACTTTATAGGATTGTAAGAATTATATTTATTAATTAAAAAAACACTTTCTGAACCATATAGTACTATTAAATATAAGGTATTTTTATTAAAGTTGAATTTAGTAAACATAAATCCTGAAATTATTATCTTCATACTAACTCTCATATTTAAAATATATATTTAACAACTTTAATGTGTGCAAACCTAAGCCATGGACTACAACAATCACATATCAACCAACTACAAATGATCTTGCTAATTACCTACAAGTAATTCACTATTTCGTGAAATCTAACCTTCACAAGGAGGTTCATGCCATGCCTTATCATCAGTATTAAGTCTTTTTTGTGGACCATTGTGATACCTAAGCATTGCTAATCTCATTCCCTTAGTATTCCTACCAAATTACACTCAGGAAATGATGGTCAAAAAGATACATGCATGTGACTTTAAGCAGTGACTGTGAAGCCCTTATTACTCCAGGGTAGATAAATATTTAGTGATAATTACCAGCAAGTGCAGTATCTGGGGAGTAAAGAAGTTCCTCCCAAGGCTCCAAGGATCATTTTGACTGCATTTCAAGTATTCTAAAACACACATATTTTGAGCTACTCTTTTGTCATCAGTCACTTAAATAATCAAATTAGTAAAGAAAACGTGGGTATGTAGCATCCCAAAGATGTCCATGTCCTAGTTTTCAGGAATTTGTGAATATGTTATATTGGATGTCAAAAGAGAACTTCACAGATATAATTAAATTATAGATCTTAGAATAGGGACATTACCCTCAATCATCCATGTGGGTTCAAATAAACACAAGATTCATTAAAAGCAAATAAACTTCTCCACTGTAAGCAGAAGAGAGAAGCAGAACAAAAGCATTCAATGCACTGTTGCTGGCTTTGGCTGAAAGGGTCCACATGTAAGTACAGAAGAGAGACCTTTAGGAGCTAAGAATAGCTGAAAACTGACAGCCATCTGGGAAACAGGGACTCACTCAGGTCCTATAACTGCAAGAAACTGGATTATTCCAACCACCTGAATGAGTCTGGAAGCATATTCTTTCCCCAAACTTCCAGTAATAAATATAGCCTTACTAAACAACTTGATGTTAGTCCAGTGAGACCTAAATTGAACTTCTGTTCTCCAGTCCTTTAGTAAATTTGTGCTGTTATAAACTACTTCATTTGTGGGAAATTACTAAGGCAACAGAAGAATTCTAATCCAATGGGAAAGCTTCACAAGGAAAATGATTCACTGTTTCATGATGTACCTGAACTCACTTGTTCAATGTTTTACTGAAAGCCATGTCAGAGTCAGGCACTGCATTGTACTATAACTTGTCAATGAAACAAAGCGAGTTGGAAACATATACTAAATGCCTGAAATATGCAGAATTAGAATGTAGACTAAGCATGATATCAATAATTTGTAGCTACAGTATTTACCTCTTCAGAAATAGTTACTTCCTCAAATTCAACATAGGAAGGAAAAAGAGGTGAAAGAAGGGAGAATGAGGAAGAGAAAAAAGAAATCAAGAAAAGTGAGATACTACAGTCCATTTTATCTATACCTAAGAGGTATTAATTTTTCGTGTAATATTTTGGTGCATGGAATGACATTCCTTTTTTTGTCTTAATCAAAGGAATATATGACTTCAAAAAACAATTGTCAACATGGATGACACATTATTTTCATCATTATCATGTGAGCTTCCACATTTCTTTTTTAAAATTTTATGTTTATATTTTTCAAAGAAGATTAAGGTGAAATTTTGTGAGTATATCCACAAGACAAGTTTCTAGAGGCTGGATTCTTTCAGTTTACTCTGGAAAAATATACTTCTGGAATTACTTTCACCCTACTTTAACCCATACATTTTTTTTTCTTCCTTCCTCCCTCCCTGTCTCTCTCTCTCTCTCTCTCTCTCTCTCTCTCTCTCTCTCTCTCTCTTCCTCTCTCTTCCTTCCCTCCTTCCTTCTTCCCTCTCCTCCCTCTCTTCCTTCCTTCCTGCTTGCCTGTCTTCCTTCCTTCCCTCCTCCCCTCCCTCCCTCCTCCCTCCCTCCATCTTCTCTCTTTCTCCTTTTGGTTGTCCCTTCCCACCCTAGCCCCAACCAGCTTTTCATTTTCAGGACATGAACAAGAGTTTTTGGTATTTTAATTACTTAGTCATTAATAGCAGAATGAGTGATAATTCACAGTTTATTCTTCTTCCCAATGCCCCTCAATTACTAATGACAGCTATGTTTAGATGTAAGTAGCTCATAAAATGGTTGTATATTTTTTGTTCTATTCCCTAATATGGATATTTGCCATCCCATCTGGGTTTTTGATTCCCTCTGCAATATTTGTTTATTGAGATAAAAAAAAGTGATGTTTAAACTATAATGATAATATCATAATTATTGTGACGGTCTATAATTTATCTTACAACATTTTCTTCTGTAACTTTTAAATTTTGGATTTTTGGCAAAAATAAATAAATAATAAATAAATAAACAAACAAATAGTAACAAGCAATTTAATACAAGCAATTCACTATAAATTCAGTCTATAACACCTACCATCCACACCTGAAATTTTTCAAAAAGTTCTGTGATTTTGTTAAGTATACCCTATCATGAAGAAAAAAAAAAACACCCTTTTAAACATCACTGAGGTTTTACTACACAAAATGTAAAATTCATTTTGTTGGTTTTTTCTCAGTCATTAGAATGGCTAAGGAGTTGGGATGGAATTTCTGGCAAGGGAAAGGCAATGTCATTGATTCTGAGAAAACATATTTCTTCTGTTCTCAGCTATACCATTGCAGAACCTTTAATTTCACCCAAACATTCCTCCTCCCATTTTATTTGCTACTCAAAACTAGTTGTTAGTGGTGGGCAGGGGTAGTGATTGTCTTCTGGGAAGGAGGACAACTTCTAATGTTTTCCTGAGTTACTAACTTTTTTACTATAAAAAGAAAAAGCTAAGATTCAATGTAATGGTTGGGGGAGAGTACAAAAACTACCTTATCTTTCAAGTTTCTGAAATTTATAAAGGAAAAAAAAACCCTAATTAGATGTGCCTAACATGTCAATACATTTAAACTTAAGACTGAGAACAAGTATCTAATCCTTTCATCAAGTATCTAATCTTCTGGTGTACATGTAATCAGCAACAGAGCACTTTGAATATAATGGAAGTTTGTTTAACTGATATTTAAGTGGTATCAAAAAGCCTGATAATGGCATTTGAACATAGATTCAAATAACCTGTTCTGCACACCTGCTATGTGCACAGAGTACAGAAGCAAAAGACTATCTTTGAAAACTTTATGATCTATTGGAACATACTGGCATGTTAATAGGTAATTTATGATAGAGATTTACACTGAGAACTTTGGGAGCATATAGCAGGAAGTAAATGCAAGTGAAGCTGGAGATAAAATAAGGCTTCCTGAAGTAGAATGATAGGCCAATAAATAGGATATAGGGAGATAATGATGTACGGTTTCAGGAGCAATGCGCAAGGTAAAATGCAAGAGAAAGCCTAGAGAATTAGACAATTCAAATATTTCAGGATAGGAGGAGTTCAAGGAACAGAGAACAGATTCTATACTTTGCATTATTTTAAAATTATAATACCTGTGAAGTGGGATTGTGAACAGCTTTTTCGATGGACTTTTCATGCCCACTACCTCTTAGTATTGGTTTTCTTCACAGATATTTAAGGTGGATTTGGTCGATGTTACGCAGCATTTACTCACATTTCCTACTGTGAATGCCATAAAGATAAAGCCACATTTTCACTTGAGCCTTGGAAGGCAAAAATGGAACACAAGCAATCCTCTTGTTATTTAGCTATTTTCTTCTGAAAAACCAAAGATGTGGAGCTGGTTTTGTCTGAACCAGTACCATGCCTAGGTTGTGGATGTTAAGAGGTGATCGTGTGTCAGTGGGCCAGAATCTGTCCTTGTGTCCATCTCCAACTGGTGTGTGTCAAGACACATTTGTACCTGGGGTGGCACTAGCTATCTGGTCCTAATTTTCTGAAGAGTAGATGGAGGATATGTTTTAGAATGCAGTGAAACCAATGGCAACTTTCTAAAAAGCCGTGCTCTGAGTCCGTAGAAGTTGTATCTTCTATGGAAAGTAGGGATTGTCATGTATATCCATCTGAGAAACCTATTCTTTTATAATTTCCTCCCTTATAATAGTTTCATAAGCATGGTATTTTTCATATTAAAATACACTCTTTTAAAAATATCATACAGCGGTTTCTGTTTCCAACACGAACTTAACCCTACTCATCTCTATAAACCAAGACGGAGGAAACAATTCCTTGATGAAACTATTAGCGCATACCAGTTCAAATAAAGATCAATGTATTTGATAAATTTATTTGATAAACAAAACAGTTTAAAGTGATTTTTACCTGTAAGCAAAATTGGCTTAGGTTATGTATTTGGGAGCTTGTTTATAGCAGTGAATTATTTCATTTTAGTTTATCTATCCTTATATTTTCTTTATTTCTTAGAAAGTAGTTATTCTTGATTCTCCGTGCCTCACCAAACAGTAAGTACCTCCATTTGATATTAATAAAGGTCAGGAAATCTAAGACTTTAAATCTCAGAATATAAAATTAGAAAGTAAGTTAATTCTTAATAATCCATATCTAACTCTACATAGTGTATGTAATGGTTACAAAAAAGTTATAGGAAAGGGATATCTTATTTAAACAAACGGAAAGCCGCCAACATGTGGTTCAAAAATAGCACGTAAACTAAGCCAGTATTTCAACTGTTGATAGATAAAATGATATTATTGAACTATGCTTCAGATAATGTTTAAAATCAGACATTCTCCAGTTGCTCGTTTCTTTTTTTTTTTTTTTTTCCCAAGCATATTCCAATACGGATATGTAGGAAATTTGAATAGAGTATTCAAGAGAGAGAAGGTATGCTGATCAATTCCCTGAAGGAATATGGAGCTGAGATATAGGATAATGTTGACAATTTATGCAGCTCTGTAAGAGGAAATTAACTTGCACCATGAAGCATGTAGGATCACTAATAAGGTAGAAAGTAGCCTTATCAAAATGAATGATGTCAAATGCTTTATAGGCACTAAAGTAAAAGCAAGTTCTCCCTTGGAGCAGAGCCTCCCACTCTGGCTGCAAGTAGGTAAAGAAAGACTTCCTTAGCTTTAGTATAGACACAGTTTCACAAGAAAAGATAAAGCTGCCAGTTACAGCTATCAAGTAAGAAAAAGAATGTAATAGCAGGACATGATTACTTTCAATGAGAGAAAGGGACACCTGAAAACCTGCTGTTTCTAAAAATTGTGAAAACACAGAGGAAATACCAAATCACTGACCTTTTCTCTAGCTTTTATCCATGTAGATACAAATATTACTGTTGTAATAAGTTCACAGTAGTTCTGTTTATTCATCCCTTTAACAAATATATCTTCTGTGTATTGCCCTGTGTAAGATAGACAAAGTGACAAGAATATAAAAGACAATGAGAGTCATCTAAGAAAAGTATATGTAACATTAGTGTCTGACATTATGTGGACAGATATTAAGCTGGTAAAAATTACACAAAAATTTTTATAAACTATGTCCCAGGAAGAAAATGAAAAGTATGCAGTAATATTAGGTCAGCACCCTAGGGAATTTCATAAATGGAGCTTGGAAAAAGAGCAGTGGGAAAAAGAGAAGAACAAGAAGAATCTGATGGTACAAAATTCAGGAAAGGATAAATGTTTTCAGAAGTGTTTTGTCAACAGTATTGAATACAGTGCTTGTGCAGTGTTGTGTATGTAGAAAGAACACTGAATTTGGCAACTTTGAGGTCACTGGTGGCCTTGCCTGAATTGTTTTTTGTAGGTGAAAGAAAAGAGATTTGTCATTTATCTAATGATTTCTCTTTTCTCAGTAATGTGTGAGGCAAGCTCATCATCTGAGCTGGCAGAAGAGGGGTAAGAAAATACTCATTTGGAAAAAGAAGAAGATATGACATAATCTTCCCAGGAATGAAAAAGTGCATAAACTACTAGAATAGTAGAATGATCAGACAGTGTTGCAGCCCATTTGAATCTTTAGATACTGAATCAATGTATCAAAGTAGCATGTTTTGGAAACGGGGGTGGCTCAGTCGATGAGCGACTGCCTTCAACTGAGGTCATGATTTCAGGGTCCTGGGATGGAGCCCCGCATCAGGCTCCCTGCTCCATGGGAAGCCTGCTTCTCCTGCTCCCAAACCCTCTGCTTGTATTCGCTCTCTTACTGTGTCTCTGTCAATAAATAAACAAAATCTTTTAAAAAAAAGTTTGGAGTGACATATTCAGGTTTTTTTTTTTTTTTAAAGTTCATTCAGATTTAGAATTTCAGAAGGAAAATATGGTGACCGGGATGAGGAAGGAGCAGAGGATGGATTCAAAAGCACTTATGGAGGTGTGGAGGAGTAATTACATAATGCACCACAGACTCTAGGCTGCTCGATCAAGCAAATGAAGTGACGGAAATGGAAAATGGACAGATGATGAGCAAACTGTGAGATTAATGGATGGGAGGATATAATGTTGCAGAAGTCACAGAAGAGTCTAACTGGAAGTCCCTGATAAAGCAAACTAAAAGGAAAGATTTATTTTTAGAAGACTAGGGTTTTGCATTGACATTTTTTATAACGAGTCAAGTTTTGGTGATTACAATTGTCCTGAGTGTTGTTATAAGATAGAATAGGTGAAAAAAAAATCTGGGGAAAATTTTACTAGAGATAAGAAACTGAAAGATTATGTGTTGTCTAAAGTAACTATGTGGATATTGATTTTGCCAAGAATTATGCAACTGTGGGAAAGTAAAATTTTTGAGTTAGAAGTACATTTTCAGGGGCGCCTGGGTGGCTCAGTTGGTTAAGAGACTGCCTTCGGCTCCGGTCATGATCCTGGAGACCCGGGATCGAGTCCCACATCAGGCTCCCTGCTCCACAGGAAGCCTGCTTCTCCCTCTCTCAGTCCCCCTGTTTGTGTTCCCTCTCTGGCTGTGTTTCTCTCTGTCAAATAAACAAAATCTTTTTTTTTTTTAATATTTTTTATTTATTTATTTGACAGAGAGAAACACAGTGAGAGAGGGAACACAAGCAGAGGGACTGAGAGAGGGAGAAGCAGGCCTCCCACCGAGCAGGAAGCTCGATGTGGGACTCCATCCCGGGTCTCCAGGATCATGACCTGAGCCGAAAGCAGTCGCTTAACCAACTGAGCCACCCAGACGCCCCCAAAATCTTTAAAAAAAAAAAAAAGAAGTACATTTTCACTGGATAAATGGGAGTTGGTAAGAGGTTGGTACATCAAGGAAGATGAGTAAAGTAGTTCATCTGACTGATAAGTATCTTAAAGAAATGGAAATACTTTCTAGCTTGGAAGGTCTGATAGTTACAATAGGGTAAAAGCTATTTGATTGCTATGGAATTGTGGTGCAAAAATAAATAAATAAATAAATAGATAGATAGATAAGATAAGATAAGCACCAGGAGATCAAGATGGCCACACAAAGAAGTGGAGACTTCAGGGCACACTCAAGTTTCTTTAAGGGCTAGTAGATTAACATTCTGAGGAAGAGTTTCAGGATGCCAATTTGCTTATTACTTATGTTAAATTCAAAAAAACAAAAGACCCTTTTTTAGGAGGTAGAGATTAGGAACCAGGTCAGTTTAGGAGAGGCAAAGAAAAGTGAGATAAGAGCTCAGTTCATCATGAATGTCTTGAGGCATAGAGAAGGAATACGCAAAATGTAGGGATCATTCCTAGTTTCCACTGAAGCTGGGTGGTTGGCTCTGGTTCCCTGGGTGCTAATGATTGATTCTGATAAGTGTAACATCCAGCAGAGTTCTACAACCAAAATTCACCCAGAGGTGGCTGATTTTCAGGCAATATGGAGTTGTGTGGCAGGAGAGAAGCTGTTCTTGCTTTCTTGTCACTTATCACATTCTCTTTCTCCCTGTTTGTCTTATCAGTGTCTCATCTCTAGAGTGCAGAACTCCTTTATGACATGACCAGGCATATTTATCTTTTTGCTTCACATCTTGCCTGTTCCCTAGAAGCATGCAAAAAACAATTTTTGTGTTGAATTAGGTAGGAGACATAGAAATTATCTGATAGAAATGTTCCCTGTTTCAAATGTTTCACTGTGTAAAGGGTGACTTTAATTATTATCAATTTATTTACTGAATCACTTAATTAGGTTCTTTGTAAGAAAGTTAGAGAAAAAAAGGAAATTTAGAATATCCAATTTTCCAGCTTTTGAGGAAAGACACAGAGCAGAAGTTAAGTCTGATGCTCAGACACAGCTTTGATTTTTGGCAGAATTTGTGTGTCCACAACTTTCTGATCAGCTTTTCACTGCTCTAAAATCTAATATTTCTCCTTCTCTGTGTTGAAGATCTTAGCTCCCTGGTGTGTAGTTTTACTCAGCTTCTTCCTGAAATAAACATCAGTGAGATGTTTTAGGATTTTCATCTACTGAGAGAGAGCACAAGCAGCAAGCAGAGGGACAGAGAGCAGGTTCCCCACTGAGCAGGGATTCTGATGCTGGGCTTGATCCCTGGACCCCTGGGCTCATGACCTGAGCAGAAAGCAGATGTTTAACAGCCTGAACCACCCAGGTGCCAGAGATGACCATTCTTGTCACCAGCATCAGTCTTCTTGGCTTCAGGTTTCTTTCCCTTAGTGTCCAGCTTCTCAGATTTCTCACTTGTCATCATGCAAATGGGAAAGGGATAATTTTTAAATCAAAGTTATCCATACACATAGTATAAAGAAGCACTTACTTCCTTCTGCAAAGGTTTTTTTTTTTTTTTTTAAGATTTTCTCTATTTATTTGACAGAGAGAAACACAGCTAGAGAGAGAACACAAGCAAGGGAGTGAGAGAGGGAGAAGCAGGCTTCCCACAGAGCAGGGAGCCTTATATGGGGCAGGATGTGGGGCTCAATGCGGGGCTGGATCCTGGGACTCCAGGATCATGACCTGAGCTGAAGGCAGATGCTTAATGACTGAGCCACCCTACTTCTGCAAAGGTTTTATAAACAATGTTCTCCAGAATACCTTCCCTTTTCAATGACCTGCATTTCATCTAGGTGATTCTTTTAGCATTTACCTCCTATCTCAAGTTTAGTTACATTTTAATATTTTGTTTTAGAAATCATGTATTACACTGAGATGATTTATATTTAAATTCCAATTTTCTGTCAAAAATTTAGAAATAATAAAAATGCCTATGTCGTAGTTAAAAAATATTTTTGTATGTTACTGCCTTTGAAAATATCAATACACACACACATACACATGTAACATACCCTCAGAATAGCATTAATTCCTGAATACTTCATCCTGGCATTAGGATTTTTGAATAAACAGTTTTTAAGTGGGCTTGATCTAAGATGCATGGAAGTGAGATAATAGTTTGAAGCCACAGGTCCATTTCAAAACTGAATTTTCACTAAATGTCACAGTACAGCTCTGTTGTTTCTCTAGAATAAGTATATTGGTTCCTGGAAGGAAAATATATTTATGGAAAATCATACCCAGTAACTCAAGGGTAATGTGCTGGCTTTGAACCCAAAAGATCTCTATCCTGCTGCACATTCCCCTTTGTAATTTAAATGCAACCAAGTGCATGTAACAAAGAAGTAGATTCTTGTGCAAAATTGTCTAAATTTATTTGGTTTGAAGCTTATGCATAAGTAGTTACAGCATTTTGCATGTGAGTAATAAAAAAAAAAATTTTAAACAATCACATTTCCAGTGAAAAAAATGTAACATGCTGTCAAAACAAGGGGATACTAGTATGTAAATGTGTGTGAGCATGTGTGTACTGTTATTTCTACAGTAAGTGCATGTACTGTATTGTGTATGTATTGTATTTCTACCATAATTGTGTGGCACTTTTAAAATAGGTATATGGATATTTTTATACTTGCTGAGAAAACCTGTGGATGTTTCTTAAGAAACTATCCAATAGGTTTTCGATATATAGATCTAAATTCTCAGAGTTGAAAAAGTCATGTTGTTGGGACATTCCAGCCATGGTGTACGATAAGTAAAGAACTAACCCCGTAACTATATGGCCAAGCGGAGCTGGCCCGGCCAACTGCAGTTACCCAAGACACTTTAGCTGAGGTGTCAAACATCATGAAGCAAATTATGCACCATTCTTTCTTTTCCAAGTGGAAAAGAATCTAAAGACCAAATAAAACAAAAACAAAAACCAGAACTCTCATTTTTACTTTTCTGGTTTCTGGAGAACCATTAGTGACCATCTGTCTCTTTTGAAATAATAAAATGCTAATTAATCGCTTTTAACTTCATAAAAATGTTAAGTTCCTCCTAAGATAAATCTAGACTCCTTTAACAAACATAAACTGTGGTTTTGGAATTCTAGGTTAGCATTAAATAATATCAAGTCAATTTAAACCCAAATATCAGTCATGTTAAAACCAAGACCAAACTTGAAAACATGAAGGATAATTCAGGTATAATCTGTTTCTTAATCTGATTACTGGTTAAATGTATATAGTTATGGTAGGGAGTTCATTATGTTGTTCATGAATTATGCACTTTTCTCGTTGTATATTGTATTAAATAAAATATTCCATGAATAATTCATATGATTTGCTCTATACACGATTAATTTTTTTAAATATAAAAAGACAAAATCAAGAGTGAAAACCTCCCCTCTCTGCCTTATATCCCTGTTCTACCCTAGTATTTCTCTCCAAAATGATTTATTTTAAAAATTGGTATGCTTCCTTCTACAAATAGGATACTTTCATCTACCTCTTATTCATCTATATATCTGCCTATCCAGTCATCGACATAATACCTATACAACAGCCTATCTATCCACTTGTTTGATTCGTACATAACGGTGAATAATATATTGATACATTATTTGATATCTTGCTTTTTAATTTATTTGTTTAAATAGCTTGCTAACCTTCCACAGCATCATTATTCTTTATAATAACTTTTCCTGAAATGAATATACCATAATTTATTTTATTAGTCTTTTGTTGATTGTCACTTTGGTGGACTCCAGGTTTTGTCTGCTATTCACAATAATTCACCACAATTAACTTGAATGAAGCATTTAAGCTTATAGAGACATAAACATTCAACAACTCCTGGTTTTCCAGCTTAACAGTTTTAATAATACAGTAAGTGAAAAGTTTCTTAAAGTTCTCTTTGAGTCCTCCCAAAATTCTGTGTTGAAGCTCTAATCCCAATATGATGGTATTTGAAGATGGGAACTTTGGTAGGTAATTAGGTCATAAAAGTAGACCTCATGAATGGAATTACTGCCCTTATAAGCAGAAGCCAGAGAACTAGTTGGCTCTCTTTCAGCCACGAGAGGACGCGGCAAGAAGACATTTGTCTGTCTGTAGACCAGTAATAAAGCCTAACCAAGAATCAGATTATACTGACACCCTAATCTGGGACTCTTAGGCTCCAGAACAATGCGACATAAATGTTGTTTAAGCCACCCAGCCTATGGTAATTTGTTATAGCAGTCCAACTTTGCTAAGGCAATTTTCTTTTTTAAAATTTGATATCCAAACTGTCTTGCTATTTTTAACTTTTTTGAAAAAAAATCTTTTGTCTTTTAAATATTTATATATTTTTGTCTGTCTTCCAAATGAGTTGGCTGCAGTATATTTCTTGATTTATAGCAGCTCTGTATTAGGTTAAAATATGAAAATTCTCATTGCCTTATTTTCTCAGTTTGTTGTATTGTGACAAATTATTTTACGTAGCCATTTAATATTTCTATATAGTGAGATATGTCTATATTTCATGTATAACTCATGAAGTGTGATATATATCCTACTTAGAGAAGTCTCTTGAACTAAGTGAGCCAAGAGAACCTTGCAGAGTCCCATCCTAAGGCTCAGATTTGTTTCCTAGGTTACAATTCTTCCTTATTTAAAGAAAACAAAGAAACAAAAAACCCAAAGGAAACTGAAGTTAATAAGCTATAGCTTTTTTCCTTATAGCTGGGTACTCTAAGCCTTGATATCCAAATCCTAAGAGGTGTATATGCATAATGCAGCAAAAAGTATGTCATATTCTGTAGAATTCTTTTTCTCTCTTCAGAAATATTGTATGCGTGTAATCCATTAGAGGTTAGAAAAAGTTATCCTTACAAATAATACTTAAAGAGAAAAGTAGTGTAAATGGTCTTAATTGTCTCATAATCTGATCATTAACAAAGGGGCAAACTTCTCAAATTGGGGGCAGAAAGGCAGAACACTGTTTAGATACTTTATACAAAAAAGTCTCAGTTTCACTAGAAAGTGAAAATGTATTAGTATGTAATGTGTATACTATTATTCTGATTAAAAATAAAAATCTCTTTTAAGTGTTGTCTCATTCTATAATTAAGTCAAACTTTAAACAGGAATCGGAAAAAAAGAAAGGAAAAGATTTTTTTTCTTAGAAAAGATTTCCTAAATAAACAATGTCCTAATAAACACAATATTCTAATTTTTATGTTATCATTTTCACCATTAAAACTTGATCTATGAGGAAATGATTTTTATAATAAAGGGCAAATATAGCTTGATACACACATAACTTGTTTCCAGTATGATTCACTTGTATTTCCTCACTGATTTAAAAAGTGCTACTTTTATTGTAGACTAAATTTCATGAATATTTGCTGTTATTTCTAAACTTCCTTTTTTTTTAGATTTTATTTATTTATCTGAGAGACAGAGCAAGTGAGCACAAGTGGGAGGCAGAGGCAGAGGAAATGGGAGAAGTAGTCTCCCTGCTGAGCAGGGCTAAATCCCAGGATCTGGAGATCATGACTTGAGCCAAAGCCAGATGCTTAATGGACTGAGCCACCCAGGTGCCCCTATTTCTGAACTCCTGTCTGTACCCTTAATCTGTATGTTTGGATCGCAGTAACGAAGTGTTAATTATTCTAGCTTTCATCCTTTAATATCTCTTAAGACAATTTTACCTCATTACACTTTTAAAAATACTTTTCCTGACTCATTTACCATATTTATTCTATTAGATAAATTTGAATTTTATTTTATTAAGTAAAATGAACTCTTTCCTGCAGCTATTTTAATTAGATTTCAATTAAATTTATAGATTAATTTAATGGAATTTTATATCCTTACAATTTGTGTTTTCTTATCCAGAAACATATTTTTCCATTTATTTTAATCTTTTTTAATATCTTTAGATATTGCTAATTTTTTTGTTCTCTCTCCTCTTTCTGTCTTTCTCTTATCTTTCTGTAGTTATAAATACAGATGTAGATATATAAATGCTAAACAATTATTATAAATTTTATATATATTTTGGTTAGTACTATAAATTTGTTTTGTTGTCATATCACCAATTTATTTACAATAAAAGAAAATGATTTATTTTTATATATTAATTTTAAAACATGCCATTGTAGTGAATTTTTAAATTTTTATAAAGAGTTTTATTTTATTTTGTTTTGGAGGATTCCTATGTATTTTGCAGGCAAGTTATTAAATTATCTCTCTAAGTTTTTCTTTCTGACCTATTTCCTTTCCTTTTTTTTTTTTTTTTTAGATTTTATTTATTTATTTGACAGAGAGAGATCACAAATAGGCAGAGAGGCAGGCAGAGAGAGAGGAGGAAGCAGGCTCCCTGCCGCCGAAGGCAGAGGCTCAACCTACTGAGTCACCCAGGTGCCCCTCTTGCCTATTTCTTTAACTGATATTTTAACTCTACTTACATTGGCTAGAACTGCAAAAATAATAAAAATGATATTGGTTATAGTCAGAAAAACTGATTTTTCTAGCTTATGACTTTAGTAATAAGCATTCCTGTGTTTTTAAGAATACATATACATAAAATATGATTAATATATTACTCAAATTAGTGGATATTTACACACACATATATGATTACTAAAGATATAGTTTTATATATATTCCTTATTCAACTTCTAAAAATTAAATATGAATGTTCACTTAGTCCATTATCTTAAAAAAAAAAAACTTAATTTTTTTAGGGTAGTTTAAGGTTCACAGCAAAATTGAGAGGAATGTACAGAGATTTCTCATATATTCCGGCCCCAACACATGTATGTATGTATAGCCTCTTCTATTATCAATATTCCCCACCAGAGTGGTACATTTGTTACAACTGATAAACCTACATTGATACATCAAAATCACAGAAAGTATACAGTTTACTTGAAAGTTCACTCTTGCTGTTGTACCTTCCGTGGGTTTGGACAAATGTATAAAATGTTTTCATTATAGTGTCACAGAAGTTCTTTTATTGCCCTAAAAATTCTCTGTGCTCTGTTCCTGCCTGACCAGAACCTTTGGAAACCACTAATCTCTCTACTATCTCTATGGTTTGCCTCTTCTAAAATATCATATAGTTGGAATCATATAGTATGTGGACTTTTCATGTTGCCTTCTTTCACTTAATATGCAGTTAAGGTTATTACATGCCCTCTTATGCCCTGATAACTCATTTCTTTTCAGGACTGAATAATTCTGCATTGTCTGATGTACCACAATTTATTCACCTATTCACTTACTGAAGGACATCTTTGTTGTTGTCAAATTTTGGCAATTATGAATAAATTTGCTATAACCATCTATGTGTAGGTTTTCTGAGGACATATGTTTCCATCTCCTTAGGTAAATACCAAAGAGTACAATTACTGGATCATATGGTCAGGGTACGTTTAATTTTGTAAGAAATTACAAAATCATACCAAAGTATCTTCCAAAGTGTCTATCAATTTGCATTCCCATCAGCAATGAGTGAGATCTCCTGTAGCTATATATCCTTGCTAACATTAGGTGTTGTCAGTGTTTTGGATTTTGGCCATTGTAATTGGTCTGTGGTGGTATCTCACTTTAATTTTTATTTCCCTGAGGAAATAATATGGAGCATTTTTTTCATATGCTTATTTGTCATCCACATATCTTTTTTGTGAGGGGTGTGTTTAGGTCCTTGGCTCACTTTTTAATTTGGTCATCTGTTTTATTGTTGAGTTTTAAGAGTTCTTTGCATATTTGAGTAACACTCCTTTATCAGGTGTTCCCTTTGCAAATATTTTTTCCCCAGTTTATGCTTTGTCTTCTCATTCCCTTTAATGTCATCAGAAGAGTAGAAGTTTTTAATTTTAATGATGTTTGGTTAATCAATTATTTCTATCACAAATCATGCCTTCAATGTTGTATCAGAAACATTATTGCCACACTCAAGGACATCTAGGTTTTCTCCTATCTCAACTTCAAAGAAATTTCATACTTTCACATTTTACAGTTAGGGTGTGTTCTATTTTGAGTTAATTTTCATGAAAGTCTAGGTATAGATTTTTTTTTATGCACATGGATGTCCAGATATTCTTGCATCGTTTGTTGAAAAGACTATCTATTGTATTGTTTTTGCTCCTTTGTCAAAAATCAGTTCACTATGTTCATTTAAGTCTAATTCTGGGCTCTCTGTTCTGTGTCATCTGTTTGTCTCTCCATATCCAGTGCCACATTGTCTTGATAATTGTAGCTTTTAGTAGATCTAGACATTGTGTAGTATCAGCTTTCCAGTTTTGTTCTATTTCAGTATTCTGTTAATCTGGGTCTTCTGCCTATTCATATAAACTTTAGAATCAGTTGTGGAATATATGAAAGAACTTTCTGGGATTTTGACTGAGACAACATTAAATCTATAGATCAATTTGTAAATAACTGAAATCTTGATAATATTTAGTTTTCCTATCCATGAACATGGAATATCTCTTTATGTATTTAGATCTTTGACTTCTCCCATCAGTTTTATAGTTTCCTCATATAGATCTTGTACATTTTTATTAAATATATAAATATTTCTATTTTAGATGCCAATGGAAATAGTATTGTGATTTTAATTTTAAGTTCTACTCTTTCCTTGCTGATATATAAGCAAGTGATTGAGCTTTAAATTTTAACCTTGAATCCTTTAAGCTAACTATAATCATTTATTAGTACTAGGAGTTTTTGTTGTTGTTGATCCTTTCAGATTTTCTACATGGATAAGCATGTCATCCATGATCAAAGATGGCTTTATTTCTTTCTTTCCAATTCATATAGCTTTTATTCATTTTCATATCTTAACACGTTAGCAAGAATAATGTTCTTCCAGCATAATGTTGAAAAGAGTAGTAAGATGAGACATCTTTGCCTTATACCAGATTTTAATGAGAAAGTTTCACATTTTTCACTATTAAGTATGATGTTAGCTATAGGTTTTCATAGACATTCTTAATCAGTTTGAGAAGAATTCTATTTTTTAGTATATTAAAATTTTTTATCTTTCTTTTTAGATAACTTTTGTGTCATGATTGGAATATCATCAACACTAAAGATTCACTTTGGAAGGATTGAATATTTTCACATTGTATTCCAATACCTGACCATCATAGTTACATATTTATTTCAGACTTTTAAAATGTCTTTTGATAAAGTTTCATAGCTTATTTCATCGATGGCTTCTATATTTTGTCTTATAATTATTAATGTTTTATGTTTTTACTTTATATATTTTTGTAAAATGTATTTTTAAACTGTTGCAGGTTTGTAAACATCAGCTAAGTTTTGGCAACTGAATTTCTTTTCAAGTATTTTGAAAAACTGTCTTATTAACCCTAAATTAGCAGTGGAGTTTTTGCTTTTTGAAGTAGGAAATTATGTCATTTGAAAAAAATGACAGAATTTTTTTTTCCATCTCAATTCTTTTAGTTTTACCTTCTTTCTTTGTTTCCTTCCTTCCTTCTTCTTTCCTTCCCTCCTTCCTTCCTGTCTTCCTTCCTTCCTCCCTTCCTCCCTCCCTCGCTTTCTTTCTCCTATTGCTCTAGCTGGTACTTACATACAATACTTACATATACATTGAATAGCACTGGATACAGTAGGCATCCATCACTCTTTTGAAACAGTCTGTTTATTTATTTATTTATTTTTTTAAAGATTTTATTTATTTGACAGAGAGAAACACAGCCAGAGAGGGAACACAAGCAGGGGGAGTGAGAGAGGGAGAAGCAGGCTTCCTGCCAAGCAGGGAGCCCGATGTGGGGCTTGATCCCAGGTCTCCGGGATCATGACCTGAGCCGAAGGCAGTCGCCCAACCAACTGAGCCACCCAGGCACCCCTTGAAACAGTCTGTTTAAAAAGAAAAAAGAAAGAGCATTTTTTTAGAGTTTCATAATTAACCTTGTTATTCTCAATGGATTTTTGAGAATTCTGCTTAGCAAGTTAAAGAAATCTATTTCTGGTTTATTAAGAATTCTTGTTAATGGATGTAGAGATATATCAATGACTTTTCTGTATTTGTTAAGGTCATTATGATTTTAATCCTTTAATCTACTTACACAATTTTATCCCTCCTTTTTTTTTTTTTTTAAGATTTTACTTATTTATTTGGCAGAGAAAGAGGTCACAAGTAGGCAGAGAGGCAGTCAGAGGGAGGAGGAAGCAGGCTCCCTGCTGAGCAGAGAGCCCAACAAGGGCCTCGATCCCAGGGGCCTCGATCCCAGGACCCTGAGAACATGACCTGAGCCAAAGGCAGAGGCTTTAACCCACTGAGCGACCCAGGCATCCAATTTTATCCTTCTTATGTGTGGTTCTTTTCATGTGTTAGTATCGGTATTATAGTAGCTTACTAAAATAAGCTGAATAGTGTTCCCTCTTATCATACACTGTGATAATTTTTATACAACTGAAATTACTTATTATTTGAATATTTGGCTAATTAAGGATTTTAGGCCTTTAATTTTCTATTTTAGGTAAAAAAAACTACTCATTCCTTTCCATTAGTGTTCTAGAATTACTTGTGTTCTCTAATCTCAAGTAAATTTTTAGTAATATTCCAGAATTCTGGAAAATTGTTCCTAACTTAAAATTTTTGACCTAAATGTACATACCATATCCTCTAATTTTCATACTATTAAATTCTATCTTTTATCTGTATTATACATAATCTATTTTATATCTATATTATAATGTATTATATTACCATTAAAATCTATATATCTATAGCTCTTTATTACTATTTTTTTCTTTTTTAATTTAATCGCAATTAGCCAACATATAGTACTTCATTAGTTTCAGAGGTAGATTTGAGTTACTACTATTTTTTATGTGTGCCTTCTCATTTTCTTCTTATGAATCTGTCTAAAGTTAGTCAAATTTCTTGATGTTTTATAAATATCAACTTTGGGTTTTTTTCTGTATCTCTCTTTTCTATAATATTATGCTCTACTCTGATCTTTTCTATTCTCTTTCTTCTTTCTATGGCTTTATTCTCTTGTATTTTTTGTAACTTCTGGAATTTGGTCTTTACCTCATTATTTTTCAGATTTTTTTTCTTGTGAAACATAAATTTGTCTAAGGACAGCTTTTAGTACATCTACCATCCAATTTGTTATGTACTATTTATTTTCAAGTTATCCTCTTCTATTGGCTTCCTGTTCCAAATTGTCTGCTTCCTTGCTAGAATTCTTCTAAGAATGAAAATTCTCAAAGTGTCAGAAGGTATATACTAAAGTCTTCTCCATTCCTGTGTGTTGTTGATGTTAGTATTTTATACAAAACATAATTTTATTTTATATAAAACAAAGAGGTTAGGTCAAAAATAAATAATAAAATAAACATGTATATTATAGTTGTATATATGTATATAATAATACAGTATATTTTATCTATATGTAGCCATTCATGATAATATATATATTAGTATGTATACAATATGTAGATGCATACACACACACACACACACACACACACACACACACATAATTATTTTTAACCTAACCTCTTTGTCTCCCCATCTTTAGGATTGGATTAAAAAGCTTTTGATATTTAAATTGAAGCTCTTGTCTCCAGCCAGAATTTTGTACTATAGTTTTTTGGGGGGGGGGGGGGGCTATAATTTTTATACCCTTTTTATTCTTAATTGTTTAGTTTTGCCTTAAATTATCATCTTACTTGTAAGTTACCTCAGGGCAGAAATTATTTTATATATTTCAATTGTATCCTTCAAATCACCTAGCACGAAATTATGATTGATCTGTTTCCTTTTTTAAGAACAAGAAAAATTAGGTTTAGAAAAATGCCTATACTAAAAAAAAGTTATTTATAGATGAAACATTGAAGTTGTTGCTCAGAGTATGTTCTACTTTAGTTTGTTTGTTTGTTTGTTTTTCCTGTATGACTGCAGTAAAATATACACACTAAGGAATATATGGCATAGATTTTTTTAAAGTGTTGTTCATTAAGGTCTCTCTGAACTTCCAATTTTGGGGAAAAAATTGAATAATAGGGATATCGCAATATGTCTATCAAACAATATTTTTAAGGAGACTTTCACAGCATTGAGCATCGTGTTATACTTCAGGCTTTGGGTGATTGATGTGTTTCCATTCCAGATATAGCAGAAGTCAAAGTAATGTTTTATTTTACTTTTATATCCAAGGTGTCATTTCTACAAATCTTAAACATGTTCTGGAAAGTTTCAGGCATTTTGAACAGCTATTTAATGAACTGTGAACAAATCTCTGCAGTAAATTGTTTTTATATATAGTAGAATCACTTTCTATATAAGCAGCTTAAAGTTAAGTTACTAAACATTACTAGAAATGGAACTTGCATTATGTAGGCCAATTTTTGACATGTTGCCCTCATTAAAAAAATACTCACGTGAAGGTTTTGTTTTGTTTTGTTTTGTTTGTTTCTTTGTTTTTTTTAATCTACGTGCAAAAGCAGTAAGATCAGGCCTAGTGTGGTTTGGTAAAATTAATATTAGCTGGGGGCCAATACTGTGGTAGGTTATATTATCATTTACATGTATTTGTTCTTCTCAGAAGATTATTTTTTCCTCTCCACACAACTGCTTGCCCATGCAACTTTTGTACCTCACTTTATTGGAGGATTGTGCATGTATGTCCTCTTGAATTAGGATTGCCTCTATAATTTCCCTCGCCATGTAAATGTAAATAGAAATGGCATGTAGCTTTTCCAAGAATAGCTTTAAGAAAGAGAGTGGCTAGCAATGTCCTTTCCCTCCTCCATAGAAAGTAGCAATATTGAAGATAAAAGCCTTTTTCCAGCCTGAGTTTTATTTTTTTTAATTTTTTTTAAAGATTTTATTTATTTGACAGAGAGAAACACAGCCAGAGAGGGAACACAAGCAGGGGGAATGAGAGAGGGAGAAGCAGGCTTCCCGCCAAGCAGGAAGCCTGATGTGGGACTCGATCTGGGGTCTCCGGGATCATGACCTGAGAGCCGAAGGCAGTTGCTTAACCAACTGAGCCACCCAGGCGCCCCCAAGCCTGAGTTTTAAAATGAAGATAATATGGATTAAAACAACAGATAAACATGTAAACATCAATTGACATTCAATATGAGTGAGAAAAACCTTTATTACTGCATTCTGACTATAGTTTGTGGTTGTTAGTTACTACTACAAGATACAGCCTACCGGGGGCCAGCCCCAGCAACAGTCGGGATCTGAGAGTGAGGAAGGAGTCGGTGAAAATGAGGAAATCAAACTCAACGATGATGTAGGGAATCTCCTGAAAACACTGTTCTCAGGGCTCTTTATTTATAGCAGAGAGTTACATATTTTTTCAGATGAAAACCATATGATCAAAGAGTTTCTTTAAGTGACAGATCATCAATCTTGAGTGACAATAGTGACAATAGTGTTTTTGAGGGTCCTCGCGAAAACAGGACGTGCCTTGTGCCCTTGAGGGTCTCACACAACAAAACGGGATGTGCCTATTTCTTTGAAGGGTCCATACAATAAAGCAGGATGTGCCAATTATATCCTAATCTACAGACTGATCGATTACAGGCAGGCATGTCCTGAGCAACAGATGGTTCCTGCAAATCCTTATCTTATTAGAACGTTTTACTTCCCCCCAGCATAGGGAAGTGAATGAATGGTCACACAAACAGGAGGTTGCAATGTCTAAGCTATTTATGTTAGTAAAGATTTTACTAAGTTTTAAAGTAAGTATGTTGTGCCCCCACAATCCTACAATTATTAAGCTTCATAAGGATTGGCATGGCTCTCACACCTTGGATGAGCACTTGCCCAAGTGCGCGTCCCAGGGACACAAAGGACATATTGCCCCGGCCCACAGGGCACATTTATGGGTACCTCCACCAAAGTTTTTGGTGGCTTGCAGCATGGCGGGGGGGGGGGGCGGATCACGCCGCCCCCGACAACAGCCTATACCTATCTGACTGTTATCTTTAAACTTTCATTCTGTTTTATAAATTTTTATTAAATTGTTCTTGAGTTGTATATTTTTAAGTGAAATTCTAATTCATTTATTCACCCATTTACTTATTCATTCAAAAATATTTACAACAGTTCTATTATGTAAATGACACTGTACTTGTACTGTTAACACATCAATGGGTAAGACAGGCAATGTCCTCATATAGCTTATAACCGTGGGGAATACAGATTTTAGGCCCTAATCTCCCAATTAATTACAAATATTGTGAACACAATAATTACTATGCATTCTAAAAGAATATGTTTTGAGGACTTATTTTAGACTCAAGGGTTGGGAACGATTTTTTTTAAAAAAGCAGTATTAACTTATTTTAACAGTTAAAAAGTGAAAATGGGGGTGCCTCAGTGACTCAGTTGGTTAAATGTTCAACTCCTGATTTCAGCTCAGGTCATGATCTTGGGCAGCATGATCATTGGGCTCCATGCTCAGCGGGGTGTCTGCCTGAGATTCTCTTTCTCCGTCTGCCCTTACCTTCCCTCAAATAAATAAATAAATATTTTAAAGAAAGTGAAAGTGGCAGAGTAAGGACATCTATAAAATATCTTCATAAAAATAATGAGAACACTGACAAAAATTGTGAGAATTCAGTTTTTTATAAATCTGGAAATTAGCCAAAGTCTTGCAAAAATCTAGGGAGAATTTCTTTAAGAAAAATAGCTGAAACTTAGTAAGAACAATGAGCTTGTGACATTTTTTCTTGTCTCATTTCCATCCCTGTCTCCAGCTCCACAGCATTCTCTAGAACCAATAATAGCCTGCAATCGTGATAAAAAGTAGAAGGCAGCGGAGTTGGAGAGGACAGAACACTGCTGAAGCTCTTTTTTGAGCCCAATTCCTAGAGATTCTGTACTATTTGATTAATCTGTTTGCTCCAAGAAATTGCAAATTGTTAGGCTGTGTAACATTTACCGGACTCTAAGCTTCCCCAATATGATCAGTCTTTTCCCCTGGAGGAAAAAATAGTTAGAGATACTCAGTTAATAATCATTATCTGAAGGGGTGGATAATAATTGAGTGGAACAAACCAAAAAACTTAGAAAGAACAGCTGGGGAATGAGATGCCACAGGAGTCTTTGAAAACCCCCCTGGGGCTCTAGACTATATGCAAGTGTAGGACTGGGCAGATGCTCAATAAAATCTGAAAAGGCCCTGAGATCTCAATTTTTGCAAACCTTGAGACTTTGTACCAGAAGGAAGTATATAGTAAAGCAGAGTTGTAAACCGACTGGCTGAGTGCTGAAGGCATACCAAAATATACAAGTAGCGAGCCCTTTGGGCAAAGACTGGAGACTTACTGGTTCCAGAAATCTGAATAAATTTCTGTCTAAACCTTAGTTAATCACTAAGCTACACATGAAAAATAATAAAGACTTTACAGAGGGAGCTCAGAAAGTTAACTAAACAAGCAACTTACAATACAGCAAATGGCCACGTTGGGATATTTAAGAAAGAAAAGTAAACTAAACTCAAAAAGAGGGAAATAATAAAAGACTTGAGCAGAAATAAATGAAATAAAGAATAGTAAAACGATAGAGAAATTTTTTTAAAAAAGTTGTGGGGCACCTGGGTGGCTCAGTTATTAAGCATCTGCCTTTGGGTCAGGTTATGATCCTGGAGTCCTGGGATTGAGCCCCACATCGGGCTCCCTGCTCTGCTTGGTGGGAAGCCTGCTTCTCCCTCTCACAGTCCCCCTGCTTGTGTTCCATTTCTAGCTGTGTTTCTGTCAAGTAAATAAATAGCATCTTAAAAAAAAAAAAAAGAAAAAAAAAGGTTGAATCTTAAAAAGATAAAAATGACAAGCCCATAGCTAGATTGACCAAGAAAATAAAAGAACAAACTCAAATTACTAAAACTGGGAAAGAGTGAACATACTACCTGCCTTACAGAAATAAAAATGATCAAAAGGGATTTAATAAATAATTGTTATGACAACAAATTAGATAATCTAGCTGAAAGGGGCAAAATCCTGGAAAGAGTCAATCTATTGGAAATGATTTATGAAGTAACAGAAAAATTCAATGAATTATAAGAATAAGTTAGTAATTATAAAATATCCCACAAATCAAATCCTAGAACTAAATGGCTTCATTAGTGAATTCTACTAAGTAGTTAAAGAAAAAATAGTGGCACCTGGGTGGCTCAGTTGGTTAAGTGACTGCCTTTGGCTCGGGTCATGATCCTGAAGTACCAGGATCAAGCCCCGCATTGGGCTCCCTGCTCGGCAGGAAGCCTCCTTCTACCTCTCTCAACCCCCTGCTTGTGTTCCCTCTCTAGCTGTGTTTCTCTCTATCAGATAAATAAATAAATCTTAAAAAAAAAAATGCCTTCAATTTCACTAATTTTTTTCAACTTGAGGTTTTCAATCATCTCATGAAATTTTATTTAAAATTTAGCATGTATGGTGACGTTAAAAACTTATAAACACTTGAAGTTTATTACCAATAGTTGTCATCTACTGGTATAAGCATATAAAATTTAATATGCTATGTAATGAAAGTATTAATTTTCATTTCTCAACAGAGTCAAACTCAGTCACATAACTTAGAACTGTTCTCTATGAAATCATGTATTTTAGTCACACCAACCATTTTATTTATTATAAGGCATTGTTAATATTATTACAAAAAAGGACAACTAACATTATAAATAGTGACTGGTTATTATGAATATCCTAAACTCCACATTCAGAAGATACAGAGTTTGTGGCATTGTAAATTCTATAATCTATCTGTGCGTGTATATGTATGATCCCTCCTATGGAAGGGTTAAGGATCTTTGACAGTCTTGCTAATCAAATGTGAAAGGATGTCTTTATTATCTTAAACTGCACAGTGCTCTGAAGCCAAAGTGAAGGGATTAGCACTAGTGTTCAAAGGCTGATGCCAGAAGTCCATTCATCTTTTACTGAATTCCCAGATGTCAGGGCAAAGGCACAGACTTCAAGGGGCAAAAAATTTCATATAACTTTGGTTATACAGTGTATCTCTTAGGTACTTACAAAAGGCAATAGTTTGCTGGACTCTAAAAAAGAATACCATACTGTCAAGGGAGGCATTTGTTTCATATTGTTTCAGAATCTATTTCCATGCTTAAAAAATAGGTAACAGAAAGTTGAATTTTTGAACAGGATATGGGGTTAAAATTATCATGGAGACAATTCCACATCTTCAATATTATATCAATAGTTTTTTAGGTTTTCATCTAGGTTTTTCATTTTGTATATATACACATTCCTTTTGAGAAAAATTTATATGCAGGAAAATAGTTATGCATCATGCTTCTGAGCAGGGTGTCAAATTTAAAGGTGTACCTGATGCTGAAAAATGTTTCCCTCCCATGGCTTTGAGTCATGCAATGTTATGCTCAGGATTTCTGGATAATTTTAGTGAATCACTTTAATTTGGATTAATTTTATATAAATTTTAAATAAGTGCTATATTTGTAAAGTACTGGGAATAACAAGGGAGAAAAGGGGAGAAGAGGAAAGCTACAGAGAAGGCAACAGAAAGGGAGAAGGGGAGAGAGAATGAGTGTACTTCTAGGCTTAGATATGTGAATCATTTCAAGTTTTAATTCAGAAAGATAGTGACAAAGTCATATTGATTAAAACAAAGGCTCACATACCTCATGAAATAAATATATCAACAAAAAATGAATACAACCTAAGTGTAGATTTAAGATGTTTAATATCTGCTGCTATAATTTTACTATATGCTTCTGAAAGTGTCTAACCCATACAGGACTTTGCATAGGATGTGATTGCAACCCTCTCACTATCACCAAAAAAAGGAGGAGGAAAAATGGAAAAAAAAAAAAAAAAGTCTATCATCGATAGTTGTCAAGAGGTGTTGCCAAACATTTACTATCTCACACTAAATTAAAATAAGCTAAAAAATGAGTTCACATTCAATATAGCTTAATGCTTAGAACCTTCAAATTAACTCCCATGTGAAGTTCACCACAGTCCACATTTTCAAAAATCCCGTTAGCTGTGTGGTGTCAGTAAGCATTGATAAATTACAAAAATAGCCTAAGAGGGAAAACATGACCTTTAAGATTTTAAAAGTCAATGATTTCCCAGAAGTATCTTTGTTTATTAGATATTGCCTGTCTTCTTTCACACATAAAATTCATTTACTCAGCAAATACTGAATATTTGATACATAAAAGGTACTGTGCTGGATTCCATAGAGAATAGAGAGATTTATAAAATGTGGTGCCCAAACTCAAGATATTTACAAGTGAGTTTAAAAAAAAAGAGAGACCCAAATATCACATAAAGCATTATGTCATTATAATATAAATGGCATATAGGAAGTTCTCTTGACTTTTTTTTAAGATTTTATTTATTTATTTGACAGAGAGATAGATCACAGGTAGGCAGAGAGGCATGCAGAGAGAGAAAGAGGAGAAAGCAGGCTCCCTGCTGAGCAAAGAGCCCGCCACAGGCCTCAATCCCAGGACCCTGAGATCAGGACTGAGCCTAAGGCAGAGGCTTAACCCACTGAGCCTGCCAGGTGCCCAGTTCTCTTGGCTTTTAGGAAAATAGCAATGATCTTTGAGAGACACTATGAGGATCTTGAGATGGAACTCTAGTTATATGAAACCAGTGGTAGTTATAGAAGATTTTGTTTAAGCAATGGTATAGAATATCTGGCAGGCATGTGAAGGATGAATTAGTGGTGTTAAAACATTTGAAAATGATTAACCAGCTGTTTCAATTGCGGTTGTTTTATCCTGTTTAAATAAATATTTATTACATTATTAATGTTTTTCATACTCTTGAGAAACAAGAGTACTTCTCAATGATGTTCATGGTTGAAGGTTGTACAGTTATTCCAAGTGTAACCAGAGTTTTTAAAAAATGTTTTTTATTATCCTGGGACTCACATAAGTTTAAGTATTTCTGATGAAAGTGTGCAGTGGATCAAAAGAGTGTTTCAGTGAGAAATTTGGAGAGTTCCTATTTTAATAAAATTAAAATTATGTAATCAAAACTCATAAATCTTTGATTGGGCTTTAGTTAGAGGAATCCCATATGGTTCCCTCTGCCCCCATTTAGCCAATCATAACCTCCTACCCCAGGCAACCACTATACTGATTTACAAGAATAATAGCTTTGCCTGTTCTAGAACTTTCTGTAAACAGAAACATTCAAGTATACTCCTCTGATTGGCTTCTTTTGCTCAACATTATGTTTTTGAGAGTCATCTACCTGTGTAACTAAAGCCAAAGTTCTCATTGGTGGAAATCGGTTTAAAACAGAGAAACATTTTTAATTCTCCTCCATGTGCTGAAAACTGTTTTGAATCTATATATTAAGGCAGTGATGGGCATCAATATTTTTTGGACATGTGTCTTTATTTTTTATTATTCTTATAGCTTTATTAAGATATAATTGACCGATCAACATTATATAAACTTAAGTGATACAATGTGATGATCTAGTATGAATATGTATTGTTAAATTATTACCACATCCATTACCTCACATAGTTACCATTGGTATAAAGAGAACATTTAAGATCTGCTCTCTTAGCAAGTTTTAAGTATGCAATACGGTATCGTTAACTGTAGTTACTATGCTGTATATTCAATCCCCAGAACTTACTCATCTTGTAATTTAAAGTTGATATGCTCTGACCAATATCTTCATTTTCCCCAACTTCTAGCCCCCTGACAGCCACCAATCTACTCTCTGTTTCTATGAGTTCAGCTTTTTTAGATTCCACATATAAGTGAAATCATGTAGTGTTTGTCTTTCCTTACCTGACTTATTTCACTTGTTGGCAATCAATATTTACAATAATAAAGCCAAAGCACTATTAAGGATTACAGACAAAGAATGAAATCTCTACCTGTTGAAAGAGCTAACTTCTCCTGAAAGGAAGGTGCAGTTATCAGGCAGAGAGAACTTCAAACAAGTGGGGTGGGGACTCTGATGCAAACCTGAGTGCAACGGGGCCATGTCTGGGATGGTACGAGCCCCTAGGACTACAGTGTCTCACATATTATGAAAAGACTATGACAAGGAAAGCCCTTGGAAATTGAAATTTCAAGTTCTATGTTTGTATATTGAAATTTTAACTTGAAGATATACTATTATTAATGTATTAGTTTTAAGGTGATAAGGGAAACAGAGGATGTTCTACTCTATCATCTTTAAGGAGTCCTCTCTTTATGCGGATAATAGTTGGGTTTTTACCATGATTATTTTGGCAACTGGAGGAAACAGTCAAAGAAACAGAAGGCCAGACCATGTGATTGCTTTGCAGGTTAAAAGCCCTACATCTGTGAGAGAGGAAAGGGGAGCAGAGGGCAGGGCCACTGGTGTTTCATAAACCAAAATGGTAGAAATTCTATTGTCATCTCATAATTTTGAGAAACAGACAAAAAGCAAAAAGTGGCCATGAGAATCTGGAAGCTGCAGGACACTAAGACTTTTTTCTGACCAAGTTTATGTCCTGGCATTAGAGAGCACTTTCAAAATTCACAAAGTAATGCTCATTTAGGGGATCTAGAAATATCTCAATTAAGTAAACATAAGACCAAGGAAGACAGGATATCCATTTTATAAATAGAATATATTTTGAGAATAATGTCTCAAAACATGGTTTTCAAGCCAACAGAAAAGTATATACAGGAAAATCCCTAGCTTCCCAGTTTCTACTGAATGGCTGAATTGAGTTTATAAAACTGGAGTATCCAGACCTACAGACTAAAGTTGAAACTATTTTTTAGTGGCATTTAAGAAAAGAGCAGAAGGCCCAGAATTACAAAACCACATTATTTTAGGATGATTAGCAGGTACATTTTATAAGAAATAATTTTTTAAAAAGTAATTAATCCTAGTATCAACTGAGGCACAGAGAGTTTAGAAAATTGCCTCAATTCCCAAAGCTAGGTAGTAAAGGATTCTAGATTTGAACTCCTGTCTTTTTCCTCAGATTTTAATTTTGTCTCCACTTATCCCAATAAATGAGTATTTTGAATCATTGTCGCCTCTGATATGGGGTAGAAAGAATTTTCACAAGGGAGAGGAAATATTGGCTCATGATTGTCTTCAGCTGCTTAATGGAAACCTAGATGAGTTTCATCAAATAAATTATTTCCAGAGTTAGAGGTTAGTTTATCAAGACAGTTTAGGGATGATCCCTGAAGCTATTCTCTAGAGGGACTATATGCAGAATACCACAGAAACTTTTAGAGATGGATTAACCATACATTTTCCAGTTTTCAGGGGTAGTGTTTCCATGATAAAGACCTAATTCCATAAAAAGCAATGGACTTCTATTTCTAGATTTTAATGCAAATGCTAACTAGATAATGTAATTTACATTTTGGAAAGACTACACTGAACTACAAAAGGAATGTAGATAGACAGAAATTAAACAGATAATTTATAACACACATAAATAAATATCATTTGAATAACAAGTGAAATATGCTTTGTTCATGGTCTTTGCTGGAATATCTTCAATATGATTGACTTTAAGGGGTCATTCTTTTCTGAGGAGATGGATCAGAGGTGCACAGATCTAGATGTGTATCCTTTCACTTTAGGGACTCATCAGGTTAAATGTTAAGTTCATCACCTACAACTGTGCTAAGTTTTATGAGCTCATTACCCTCCTTTTGTTGCTAAAAAAAAAAAAAAAAGAAAAAAAATTCTAATGTGAAACTAGGCTTACCTGAGTGTTTATCAGTTGTGAACAAAGAACATATTCAAAAAACTTACATAATTCATCAAGAGGGAAAAGCAAGTCATGATTCCTTTTGCAATTTTTCTCCTAGGCCCTCACATAAAATCTATCTCCAGGAAGCAACGATACATGTGAGGTTGATTTAAGGTTGTTCTAGGAGCTTGTCCTCACAGCATTTCATGACAGATAATGCTTAAAGTATAAGAGAAGACTCTCATCTGAAAAGGCTTTCTTAAAGCTTATCTCTTTTTTTTTTTCCCCTGATTTTAAAGTGCAGGTATACTACATTAACTCACTGGAGTACTTTCTTATTTTCTTCTAGCTATATAGAGACACCTTATTTTTCAATTAGAAAGGTGTGTTTATCTTCTTTTTAAGTTCTATTTACTCTTATCTAAAACAGTACCTTGCTTAGACTACATTGCTCCCACTTGATTAAATTTTCAGTTAGTCCTGAAGTGCCATGATGTAGGAGACAATTGTAAGCAGAACCTTGCTACAAAGTACATAATTAATTAGGCCTTTGAAGGCATACTTTATCGCTCAAAAGCAACCCTATGCTAACTAAGCACCATTCCTGAAATCTTGAAAACATTAGCCATTTCTTAAAATAGAAAAGAGGGGCCCAGAAGTGGAAGAGTGTCTGTCATCCCCAGAGGGAAAGCAACTGACTTCCATCTTAAGCCTTACAAAAGATTTGCATGATTCATATATCCCCAAAATTCATTTAAAAGTATTTAAAGGAATTTCAAGGGCAGCGCTATAAACCTGAAATAGACAAATGACTGACAAATAATAGTACTCTTTTATTAAGTAGTCTATCTGAAACCTTTGGATTACTCATTTCTTGATTTCCCGATACAGGGTAACTTTTACCCAGGGACTTTTTGGAGTTTTTAGTTGAGAGCAGAATATATTATTATATAAATAATTATAATAGATATAAGTTTAATATTAGTGTCATCGCTAAAACAGCAAAGAAGTAGACATAAATTTTGCCTGTTACTGTGAAAGAAGGCTTGGAGAGCTGATGAAACTGGAGAAGGATCTTGAATTATAAGTAGGCTCTTAGAAGGTAGACAACAGGGAAGGCAGGAAGGCATTACCATCTTGAATAATGGCACAGGAACATAAAGGGGTATATGTTTTTTAGGAAACACTGAGAAATGCTGCTATTAAAAAAAGTTGGTTGGGAAAGGGAGAAGTAGATCAATGCCAAATTATAAAGGGACTAATAGGCAATGTTAAGGTGTTTGCATAGTAAAGCTTGTGAATCTTCCTATATCCACCCCCCCCCCGCAAATTGTGTTAAATGCAGAATGGAGATTAGAATCCAAAGTTATAAGTCCTTTATTTCCTTACAATAGCAGTGCCAGACCCAACTCACTTCTAGATTTAAAGCTCGGAGATATTCATTTTTGGAGGATTTTACTTACACCCCAGTCTCAGAGACCTATGTTAAAAGCACATTTCTTCAGAAATGCTCCACTGAGAGACATTTTGAGCCCAAGAACACAAATACATATTTCTTTCTTTTTTTTTCTTTTAATAGCAGCAGGATTATTTTTAGTCCAAACTCATATTTTCTTAAATCTGCCAGAAACAGATGTTTTTAAATAAACTGTAAGGAAGAGCTATTGTTGATGTGGTGGGGAAAACTGCTTACTCACAAACACTTTGTCATTACCAACTTTTTTAAGTGTGCTTGTGAGTGACTGTTATACATATGGCCCAGTTCCAGAAAAATACCTGACACATGTATTTTCTTCTCAATCATAACTGAAAATAGGTTGTCTGTGACTCTTCAGGGTCATTAATTACCTCCTCCTACGCAGTGATCTGTCTAAGGTTTTGCGGTATTTCGCCTGTTCTTTCATTTCTTATCTTTTGTGTGTGGGACAAGGCAAAGAGTTGATGCACAGCTGCTAAGGATGTCAGCCTCAGAAAAAAATTGGGTTGTGAGATTAAACACCAGGAGACAGTTTGGGTTTTCAAATTTGCATGGCTAATGTAAACAGCCCCAAGATCTCATCAGTGAAAGTTGGAGGGGACCTGGTGGGTGGGCCGCCTTCTCCCTGCTGGGAAAAGCAATGGTTAGCCCTTGAGGAAACAAAACAAAATAAAACCCAACAAAAAGTGGAATCATAAAAACACAGCATGAACAAAAATAACACCTTTAAGACTCAGTTTATTCTTTGATGCATGAATATTGAGAAGTATAAGCTTTACCTGTATGATAATCACAATATTGGGAATCATAACCCCTGTGATTATAAGTGTTTTTTTTCAATTTCTGAAAATGGAAAATTATGTTCTTACCTAACTTAAAGATTGTATTTATATTTAATTTATAATTATGTTTATATCTAGTTTATATTGGGTTGATGTAATTTTTTATCCATTTCAAGAAATATGCTTCTATGGTAGAAACAAGAAGCATGATCTAGCTTTCTATTTGGTGAATTAAAAAGAGTTTCTGGAGCACCTGGGTGGCTCAGTTGTTAAGCATCTGCCCTTGGCTCATGTCATGATCCCTAAGTCCCAGGGATCAAGCCCCGCATCAAGCCCTGCATCAAGCATCAAGCCCCGATTCAGGCTCCCTGCTCAGCAGGGAGCCTGCTTCTCCCTCTCTCACTCCCCCTGCTTGTGTTCTCTCTCTACCTGTGTTTCTTTCTGTCAAGTAAATAAATAAAATCTTTTAAAAAGGAGTTTCTGCTATCTTTTTATTTTTATTATTATTTTTTTAAGATTTTATTTATTTGACAGAGAGAAACAGCCAGAGAGGGAACACAAGAAGGGGGAGTGAGAGAGGGAGAAGCAGGCCTCCCGCCAAGCAGGGAGCCCAATGTGGGACTCGATCCCGGGTCTCCGGGATCATGACCTGAGCTGAAGGCAGTCGCCCAACCAACTGAGCCACCCAGGTGTCCCTCTGCTATCTTTTTTTATAATATAGTTTATATCCACTTTTTCCCTCACTTTTGCATTTATAACCTGCGGTATGATATGTATGATCTTATATCTGTGTTTTTGCAGTGGCCATAAAAATGACTTCTCTGCTTGGATATCACTCTATTCTAATTCTTTTTGCATGATTTTACAATATTAATCTTCCTAATCAATGAAAGCAGGGGCCTTGAAGACTTCTACAAGTCTGTGCCCCTTTCCCCAAGACAGTGCCTGCCACCAAAAAATGCATTTGCCTGTTCATTATTTTTGAATGAATGAGTAGATGCTACTATCCTGGTTAAAATCACATTGAGTAAAATTTAAAATGGCATCCACTGTTCTCACATTCTCATTTCAATCTAATGGAAAGACTCTGAGAGGTGTAATTTAAACCGATGCCTTCATTTGAATATGAGCAAAGAAAAATTCAGAGATGTAATGTACATTTATGTTTAATTATTAATCTTACATAATTTGTCAGGTACTATTCAATGCCCTGCTAATCCAAAGAAAATATTATACCTTCGACTTCATGATGTTCACTGATATAATGTGGAAGAAACTGGTGAATATGTAAGCTGGGTTAAAGATTCTCAAAGCGTGGTCCTGTGATCAGCAGCATCTACTAGCGCCTTGTTAGAAATCCACATTCAGGGGCACCTGGGTGGCTCAGTCAGTTAAGCATCTGACCCTTGATTTTGGCTCAGGTCGTGATCTCAGGATCCTGAGATCAAGACCCGTGTTGGGCTCCAGAGTCTGCTTGTCCCTCTCCTTCCCCACTTGTTCTCCTACTCTCTCTCCCCCTCCCTCTCTCAAACAAACAAACAAACAAACAAACAAATAACTTACTTACTTAAAAGAAAAGCAACCTATGTTCAAGGGCCCCCTCTCTGGAACTTCTGAATCACAAACTCTTGTGGGGAGGAAGCCAACAATCTGTATTATAGCAAGCCTTGTGAGTGATTCTGATGTACACTGAATTTTGTGAAATTCTAGGCTATAGGCAGTATATAAATGCTGTTTTAGCTCATTCATTAACACAAATGTTCACAGTAACAGTGTTGAGTTGTTGCTGCCAGGAAAGATATTAAAAAACGTCACCTGGTCTCAGACCAAATCTGTAAATGTTCATAACCCAAAAATTATCTTACAAATAAAAGAGAACAGTGTTGTTGCTACCCACCTTCTAGAATTATCATATCAAAGGAAAATGTGTTATATTTATGCCCATCATGTCTCCCTGCACAATCTGTCAGATTATTTTGAACCAAATCATGGAGAGAACTAAAGGTATGCAATTATTTTAAAATTAACCACTAGGACAAAATACCTATTAAAATATCAGTTTCTGATAATAATATACAGATTTTCCTAAGTGGCTGGGGAAAATGCTTGGACTCTGTTCTGGTCATACCCATATTTCTTTCTTTCTTTTCTTCTTCTTCTCCTTTTTTTCATTCTGCTAATCTACCTGTGTGTTTTCCAGTGAGACCATATCCAAGTGATTCTAAATAGGAAGGAGTCTATCCTGGCTCTTCTGTTTTTATTCTAGCCAGCATTCATTTTAGGTGGATAGCATGCATTGATTACATTGTTAAGGACACTTTTATTTTCTCCAATATTTTTATCAGAATCCTTATAGCTATTTACTTATTTTTCTCATCTTTCATCAGTGCATAGCACTTATTATGTGCAAGTCTGTTTCCAGTTCTTGCAATATATTAATCTATTTATTTCTCACAATAACCTTGAGGTTGTCCTTTCTTTTTCCCTTTCTTTGGGGAAAGATACTGAAATACTTTGAAGTCATATAGGCTACCCATAGACAGAGTAGCAGAGCTGGGATTCTAACCCATCCACTTTATCTCCAGAGACTGACCATTATGTAAGGTTTTCATCAGCAATTTTTTTATTCTTTTGTAAAATTTCATTCCAGAAGCCCTCTAATTTCTGACCCTATGATTTGAGATTCATTGTTCCTTCTTGTGGTTTAATCATTCTCAATTAACATTTTCTGTTGCCTGCAGACCATCCTATGTTAAAGCGTACTTTAAATTGGTGTGCTAAGGACTGGGTGCAGTGAACTCTGCCGGGGAAAGTGTTATTGATGCGGAGGCTTTGAACAGGGTCTTAAAAGACTTGTATGAGATTTCAAGGCGAAGTTGTGACGACCCAGTGTACTAGTAATTGGACAGAGCACAGGCAACATCACAAGGCCATACAATATCCTGGCTTCTCAGGGACATGTGGTTTTCTTAGCTTAGCACACTGAAGTGACTGTGCCGCAGTGGGAAAGAGTCTTGTTGTAACTAACTTCAGGACACAGTTAGATCTAGTTGAGTGGTACTTAACATTTTACTCAGCCTGTATTTCTCTAATTCTTAGTCTCTCTGCAGATCTTTCCCATTAACTTATCTAAAGTAGTAAAGGTTAAAAGTATTAGGTTCAAAAACAAGATATATCTGAGGGTGTAGTTCTTATTTTTGTCTTTAAGAATTTATGTGACTTTGGATCATTCTTAACATTCCTTTGCATTGTGGGTAAATTAATATTACCTAATATTGATAAAGATCAATGTATTCATTCTAGGTGACTGAAATACAACTTTCAGAGTGCAGGGCAAGTATAGAGAACAAGTCCAAATAAGTAAATAAGACAACCTAGTTGATGAACTTTTTACTGTCTTTTTTTTTTTTTTAACTTAACATTCCTTTTGTTTTTCTTTAAGCCTATTGTTGGTAAAAGGACCCATCATAAAATCATAAAAACATTTTCCAACAAAATGTAAATAGGTTCGAATCATTTAAAAATGATAAAACACTATGATAAAAGAATTTGTATTACTTTGTAAGCTCTCTAAGGCAGTTTTGTTCTGCCTCTATTTTCTATATAAACTTAAATTTAAACATAAATTCCCATTCCTCTATTTTTCTATATAAACTTAAAATTTAAACATAAATTCCCATTCCTCCTACTGACCTCCTCAACTAACAGCTTATACTTCAAAGTCTTTAGCACAAATCATGGTACAACTGGCTGGCAGCCAGCAAGCTAAAATGGCCTTAGAAACTCCTATACTGGGGCTGCCTGGGTGGTTTGGTCAGTTAAGCATCTGCCTTTGGCTTAGGTCATGATCCCAGGGATTCTGGGGTCAAGCCCTGCATTGGGCTCTCTGCTCTGGCCGGAGATCCTGATTCTCACTCTGCCTGCTGCTCCCCTGCTTGTGCTCTCTTTCCCCCTTTCTCTCTGTCAAATAAATAAATAAAATCTAAAAAGAAAGAAAGAAAGAAAGAAAGAAAGAAAGAAAGAAAGAAAGAAAGAAAGAAAGAAAGAAAAAGAAAGAAACTCCTATATTAAACCACATTTTTAAGGTGAGAACTCACATTTTGTTCTTGAAAGGAAAGTGCTTCAGAAGGATGGAGGAAAGAGACACAGGTTTTAGCAGGTGTTAAATGCATCAAAGCACTGCACACCATGAGATGACACCACAGCAAGGAACTAAAGATACTCAGCCCATCTCAGCGAATTATAATGGTTCAGAGCAGGTTGCCCCAGAAAGTGCCACAGTTTGGCATGCAGATTATTCTGAATTGAGGACTATCAAGGTCCAATAAACTCAAGAGGTTTTTGTTTTGTTTTGTTTTGTTTTGTTTTACCTCTCCCTTAATTGTCTAAAAGAATTTAAATAGGGAGCCTACACCAGGAACTAGCCTTTACCAAAGATATCTTTTTTATAGAGAAAGACTTCTCTCTGGGCAGGGCAAACATTTGTTTACCAAACATCTGTGCTTCCTATCTTCCTGTGAAGTCCTTCCTCTTTTGAAGTCCTAGGACTCCTACTCCTTTTCCTTACCTCAAGATAGCATATAAATCTCAGTTACCTGAAAGCCTCTCATGTCTTAGGGGAGTTAGGTAAGTATGTAATTAGATTTGTTTTTCTCAATCTCTTTTATTACAGGGATGTCTCAGCCAAAAACGTAGAAGGATAGAGGGAAACTTATTTTTCCTCATATATATTAATATATATGTTATATATATTTATTATATATTGTATATAATATACTATATATAAATATATATTTTTTTATTTCATTTATTTATTTTTTAAAGATTTTATTTATTTAACAGAGAGAAACACAGCCAGAGAGGGAACACAAGCAGGCGGGGTGACACAGGGAGAAGCAGGTTTCCCGCCAAGCAGGGAGCCATATGTGGGACTCGATCCCAGGTCTCCGGGATGATGACCTGAGACGAAGGAAGTCACTTAACCAACTGAGCCACCCAGGTGCCCAGAATCCGTGCTTAAGAAGAAGCCAATTGAAAATAGTTTTCTGAGAGTACAGTCTTCAAGCAGTAATATTTTTAAAATAATTATGTAAGCATAATTATGTTTCTTCAAAATACTAATTTATTTGATGTTCTTAATTTGCTTCTATTCTATTTTTAAAATTCACTTTGAGTTCAACATTGTTTGTGTTTATTACTACATTTAAGTAAAAAAAAATTAACGTACCAATATATTTTTATCTAAGCATAATTAGACAAGTTCATCGCCATGCATATTTACAAGGTAAAAAAATTTAAAAGGGAAAAATATGTTAAAATATAATTTAGGCATTTTAATACATATATTTGTGTTTGTGTGCATTATGGTGAAATGAATTCTTTAAGAAACTGTGACTCAGACTAATTTTTGCTAGGAGAATTTCCTGAATTTGTTCTTATGCTCATAATATTAAAACAGGTATTGCTTTTTTTTTTATACTTGTTCTTTCGGTTATGAAACCAGCATTTACTAAATCTGGACAGTGGACTACTCTAAACTACCATTGTTATACTTACTTTTCATTAAGGGATATATGCTTATAATCATTATCCCCAAAATGAAATATCACTGCTACTTAATAATTCTATGAAGTTGAAAGAAATATGGATGAATCAGAATATTCCCATCAAAGAACTGAAGAACTGAATCAAAAATATAAGGCATAACTTTTACCTCTCTAGCACTCATACATGTGAAAATAACAATTTAAGCCAACCTCTCCTGAGACCCTGTTCTACACTTTAATTTCAACCCCTTAAATAATTGTGGGGTTGTTTGTTGTTTTAATTGGTTTGATTTTCCTATAAAAGGACACTAAAAAACTAGTGGCCTTAAGGAAGGTTTGAAGCAAAAAAATTGTTTAAAACCATAGCTCTAATAAAATATCTCTTTGTTCTTAGCTGAAATAATATTTAGAAACTAAAAAGACAAAGCAAAGCTCTTATTACTAAATACTCAACTAATCACAAATGCTGATCGCGGGGTTCAACCTCTTTATTTTACAGTGCAGAAGTCATCAAATTCCCCCAAATTTGCCTTTACTTGGTAGTGGTGTTGGAGCCATGTCTCCTACACACTGTCTAGATTGGTTTACACAGTATCATGTACTGTGTCATAACAAAATTGTCTTAAAAATTACTTGAATAAAACCAATTATATTAAATTTATATTCAAAAACTTTGTTCCTCTAAGTCTGGGGTGCTGCTTGTGCATAATTTATCATTCTGGAGTTCACCTAAGAGTTTCCATCAAAATCTAGTTCGCTAGACCAAAATGGAAGGAGCAAGACTGCCTAAGCATTGCCTTCTACATATTTTTCAGTAAGAAAGCTTAAAGAATGGAGCCTAAAGGAGTTCTTATTAGAATGGATGCAATATCTTTTAGTTAGAATTAGAAATTATATCTGCCTATCTAGTGAGGAAAATATAATTTCTGAGATTATGTGGTCATACACAATTTTCTCTGACACTACTTTAAAAAATCAAATGAATTTTCATTATTAGGGTATAGTAAACATAAGGACAGGAACTTACATATATATAAAAACAAAGTGGAGCTGTAGGAAGAGCTTTTCCACTAAGATGGATTAGAAGTATCTGACCAAAAATATAAATTAATGCAGATAGTGCAGAATAATTCAGGCATCTATTGACTAACAGGCAGAATCTCAGTGTCTCTGATTTTTTTCCCATGAGGTTAAAATACTAGACTAGACAAACTCCCACTTGCTTCCTTCTGAAGCCCTTTTGTTCACAATACTACTGATGTTCAGTTATCAAAAAAAGCACTTTCTTTTCCCTGATTATCACATCAGAGCAACTAGAAGCTGACATAGTAGGGCTGGTTATCCATTTGAAGAGTTTGCCCCCAGCTGGGTTCTTTGCAATTTAATCGGAAAGGTAGGGAAGCAATTAGAAAATAGTTACTCCAACACTAGAGATACATCCTGGAGCCAGCTGTGCTGTTGAAAAACATTTCCCATGCTCAGCAATTAAAAAACGATTGGGAGCCTATTTCCACTAAGTCACAGAAGAGACATTTTTAAAGAAGGTGGGCAGGATATAGCTTAACTATGTCACAGGGAAGCTACAGCTGCGGGAAGTGGAAACAAAAGGGGGAAAAAGCAGACAAAACTAAAAGTCTCAGAAAATGTTTCAACAAATGAAAAAGAATGATTGATCTGTATTAGTGTCAAAAACTTTATCTACATTACATCTAAGTAACAATACTCACAAATAACCTGCTTTCATTTTTCCACTGTTGTATTCACGCTGAGAAAAACTATTTTATGTTATTTATTTCTCATTCAAGCGTATTCCCCACCCTCTACTTTTTAATTCAACTGATAATATTTAGACCCGTTCTAAAGAGAATATAAAGAGTGATTGATGTGGAAGTAAAAGTGAATTCTGGCGCTTCAAACGTTATTGGTGAGTTTGTATATCTCTGTAGGCTCATTTGCTACACATAGATGAGATGCATACATTAATACTATTAAATCAGACTGTTTTTCTGAGGTGCTCTCTGAACTGGTAGAAAGTCCACACTATTTCAAAATTTTAATTTTATAAGAGGTTATTTTTATTAATTTCAAATGTGGAATCCCTTTTCAGAAACTCTAAGATGACCAATCTTTTGAACTGTGTTGGAATTCATGGCTGAAACAAAAGAACTTCAAATTTTAAGTGGTGTAAGACAATAGACGTTTATTTTTTACTTCTGAAACAGTCCAAATTGGTATTCCTGGTTGCAAGGCAATTTTGTTCAGTAGGTTGAATCAGGGTTATAGACTCTTTCATTGAGGCTTTGTTATCCCCGTAGGATTTGAAAGTTTTATAACTGGAAAAAGGAGAGAAAAAAATGAAAAGACACAGGCTATTACAGCAGAAGTGCCATCCCTGTTCCTACTCACATGCTGTTGGTCACACAGTCAAAGCTGGAGGCCAAGTGGAGTGTTGTCTCTGGGAGATGTTCCTCCTGTCTGGGCACCAACCTCCCAGTCGGAGAGAAAGTACTACACATGGAAAGCAAAGCATAAATTTTGGTGGACCACTGATCTCCAACTTTTCTCTTGACAGTTCTTCCTGCCACAGGTATGTATGTGTAACAATGGCATTAAACAGACCATATGTGATCATAAATGCCTGGAGTTGTGACAGTATAAGCAACGTGGGCTGTATAAGAACTAATCACAGTCTTAAGATTTACGATAAATCATGTGACAAAGGGAACTAAGAATTAACACATTTTTATTTTAAAAATTTATTTGTGGGGCCCCTGAGTTGGTTAGGCAACTGCGTTCAGCTCAGGTCATGATCCCAGAGTCCTGGGATCAAGCCCTACATCGGGCTCCCGGCTCAGCGGGAAGCCTACTTTTCCCTCTCTCACTCCTCCTGCTTGTGTTCCCTCTCTCGCTGTGTTTCTCTCTGTCAAATAAATAAAATCTTTTTAAAAAATTTATTTCATACAATCCTACGAATAAAAGTTACAATAAATTAGAACTGCTAGTAACATGGTAAGTTAGAAGGTGAAGAGATTCCTAAGATTCATACTCTAGTACCAATTTTGCAAATCAAACTAAGTGTGTCATCTTGGGCAAGTCAGTACATATTCCTTATTCTACTGTCTAAATATAACACATGGCAGAGAGTTGAATTAGTTCATATCTAAATTTCCACACAGTTTTAAACTTTTGAGAGATTCTATTTTATAACGCAGGAGAATGATTTTTCATAGATATAAAAGTTCAACTCAACAGTTATTGTCTGTCACCATAAAAAACTCTGGAAGATTCATATATAATAATCAAAGTTGAGATTTAGTATTAAATTATGTGCCAGCCACTGTTCCAAATGCTTTACATTTATTTACAATAGTACTATCATATTGTTATTATTCCTACTTGACACATGCACACATTTATGTACGATATATATATATTTCAGCAGACATGTGTACATATATCTGATCCATGGTGGGAGTTTGAATACACTGTAGTCTCTTCCCTGAAGACATAATCTTAAACTGTAATTATATTCTAATAAATCCATGTAATCTCAGCCATCCTATGAAAATCTTTGGAGGCAAAAATCACACAAATTTTGCTATATATAAAATCACAGTGATGGTGAACTGATAATGCTTAGTTTAGTACAAATGATTGCATCAAATTATTCAAATAGATTAGGTAATCAGAAAAGATCTCAGGAAGACATTGGACAATTAAAGTTTAAAAAGTGGCTTAAGTATGTAAAAGTATGGAGATACGGAAGCTGAAGGGTTTCCATTTTTAGAAAGTCTCCATCTTGGCTGTTTTTCTGCTTGGCCCTATTTACTCATGCTCTATATTTTGCATCTGAAGAAAACAAAGAAGCCATCTTTCCACTCCAGGGTGAGGGAGGGACAGTTTTTCCTACACTCCCAAACACCTGATGACGTCTAAGAAGGGCCGGATCCCAAACCTGTTCCAGGACATTAATTGAAACAAACTCCAGCTGACATTGGCATCGACACCCCCTATCTTCAATGACTTATAAAATAACACCTATTATTCACCTGTCACTCATCTTTGACTGAACCCTACCGTGGACCCCTTTCCACTATAAATGTCTAATCCCAAGCAAGGAAGAGACTCAACCTCTTTTCCGAGTCTCCCAGACACTCTATCTACTGTACTCTGTCAGTCATGCCACCCAGTAAACTCTGCTTCTACTTCAGATTTCATTTCTATTCTGTGAGAAGCCAAGGACCCTTTTGGCTGGTCCTGCAGGACCCTCCTCTAGGTCCTTGGAGACAACCTCTCTGTATCAGTATACTTTAAAAATTGGCACTCAAATCTAGAAAGATAGAAGCAATATGATGTGACTAGACCCTCTAAAATTTTGGAGACCTACATTAGGTAAACAAGTGTAACCTCATCCAATCCTAACTTCTAGATATAGAACTTAAAATAGGTCAAGCCCTAAGTCCATTAAGTTGTAAAAAACTAAAAATATATACAGGCTAGAAAGGGTTTAAAATATGTATGAATGCAAAATATACAACTGACTTACAAACATCAGCAATATTTTTTTCTGTTGTACAACATGTAGTTCATTCACTTACTACTCATGTACTCAGAATATATTCAGAAAAAATTTCAAATGTAAAATTACTTGAGTTTCATAACACTATAATAAAATAAGTCTTTAACTTCAGTCATGAGACAAATACAAATACCTCTAATGCATAAATTTTTTTAAAAAAATTAAAAGGTCATAGGTAACTGCCAGAAACATTTCCATAAGACAAGGAAGAATTAATTTTTGTTTTTCACTAGGTACCAAAGATGTCTACAAGGAAAATATGCCTTCTGTGCTAGGTCTTGGTGACTGCGCTCATGTAACTGTGAAAATAGTTTTCTACTAAGAGAAATTTAGAATAATAAAGTGACAGATCTCCTGGAAAAGATGATGTTCTATGTTTGAAGTACCAGCAGGAAATCCAGGTGATGATGCTGATCAAGTAACCCAAAGTATGAAATCTAAAGCTCATTAGGCAAGTTTCAACTAGACATTTGGAAAACATTTGCATAGTAAATGTAAAGTTCTGGAATTGGAGAGACTTTTCGAAAGAGAAATATACAGAGATGTCTAAGGATAGATAGATTTTGAATGGCAATCTATGATGTGAAAACAAAACAACAAAACCCTGAATCAAATAAGCCTCTTTAGACCATTACTCTGGAAGACAGCTGGCTTGCTTGGTGATAACCACTCGATATTGTCAGACATCATGCACCTTAAAAAATTATGTAGACAAGACTTTTGATAAGAATGACTGATTCCACATTTCAGGATGAAAGAAACAAATACATATGTACAGTCAACCTAAATTTATATGCACAAATCACAAACTGCAAATTATATATAAAGGGAGACTCTTGAATTAATAGTATTTTACTCACTAATAGTATTTTACTCACAAATATAATGGTGAACTCTTTTAGGAAGATATAATAAAGAGAATTTCTTCCATTCTGAGTTCTCCTTGACAAAATTCTGCTGATACTTTTTGACATGTTTGTCCTAAAGTAGACTATTTTGGGAAAAATAGACAAAATCTTCAGACTTTGTGTGTTTACATATGCTAAGTATTAAATAGCAGGGATTTTTTCTTATTAATAGTACCCCTAAGATATTTTCATTACCTCCAGTATCATTTACAAAATGTCATCTACTAGTTACTTAATACCTATGAATAGCTTCTGCCTCTTTTCTTATCCCCTAAAGCATTTTTCTGTATTTTTTGTTCACCTTGTCCAATTTTTCTGTTACATATGAAGTAAGTTTTACTTCACATTTTTCCTATGGTGTGATAATGGAAGATCTGAATTTACTTTTTTTTTTTTAACAAGAAAACTGTAATTTTCTAATTGGCATGTAAGTTGAAAATAGTCATACAATTAAGATGCCTGTTAAACGTATTCCTTTCTCCTCAGCACAGAGTTTCATTCATTTCATTATTAATACCAACTGTAATTTAGACTACCCATATTTTTAAGAATGAGAATCATGAAATTACTAAAACCATGAAATTATCATCACCACAGAACATAGCAGACCAGTGACATGGAAAGCAAAGGAAGATAAATTTAAGTAATCAAAAAAATAGGAGGGGAACCAATAGCAGTATTTGATGATTAGATGCATTCAGTGGCTTCATAAGGGGAATCTGAGGAAAATGAATGAGAAAAGATGGAATTAATAGGACAACATATGAGAAGTTATAAAAGAGATGCATTTTAATCCACATGTGGCTTTATAGGGGGAGAAGTAAGAATTTCACCTCTATCCTTTTGACTTCCAGGCTGAGACTTCTGTGATAAAAGACAGATTAAGATGAGAAAAGCCGGGTGCCTGGGTGGCTCAGTGGGTTAAAGCCTCTGCCTTCGATTCAGGTCATGATTTTAGGGTCCTGGGATGGAGGCCCACATTGGGCTCTCTGCTCAGAGGGGAGCCTGCTTCCTCCTCTCTCTCTGCCTGCCTCTCTACCTACTTGTGATCTCTCTGTTAAATAAAACCTTTAAAAAAAAAAAAGATGAAAAAAAAAAAAAGATGAGAAAAGCCAACTTTTATTAACATGTACCTTATGTACACATGGAAGATACCCAGAGAAGAGTAAGTATTTCTATGAGGTGGCTTAAAACACGGACTCAAAAACCATCTTCAGCTGAAGAAAAAAGAAGAGAGAGGGTTGGGAAGGGCCAGTTATGAGGTGGTTACCAGGAAAAGCATGGTAAACTAGGATCCGGTTTGTTAAGCTTATTTAAGCCAGTGCCGCCTTCTTTGATAAGATTCCCTGTGATTTAGAAATCTTCTAAATCCCATCTACGTAAGTAGAAGGAGGCACCCTTACAACTGAGATTTAACACAGAAATGTAAATTTCCCTTGCAAAATGGTGACTTCTGTTTCTAGATCTTCTTCTTTGTCTACTGTTCCTCAAAATAATCAGCTCAAATTAATCTTTATAACAGAGGCATATTTTCTCCTACCCTTCATTTTCTAACTACATAATCAATATTAGTTGCTTTATCACATTTTGACACATTGCATTTCTTTAAGCTTTTAATTTTAGCTTTTTACTACTTCCACATTCAGTTTACTTATACTGATGTAATGCAAATTGCATAGAAATGCATACCACCAGAGCATCTGAAAAGTTTATTTTTATAAATGGGTAAATTTTATTCTTTTTAAATTTTTATTTATTTATTTTAAGATTTTATTTATTTATTTAACTAGAGAGAGAACACAAGGAGGGGCAGTGAGAGAGGAAGAAGTAGAATTCCTGCAGAGCAGGGAGCTGGAAGCAGGTTCTCTGGGATCATGACCTTAGCCGAAGGTAGACCTTTAAAGACTGAGCCACCCAGGCACCACTAAATTTTATTCTTAAATCATTCTTTTTACCATTACTGGAAATTTTCACTCATCTTTTTCCAAAAATTACAAGTTGATGCAATATAAACTAATAATTTTATCCACTTATGCAGAAATCTCTATGTTGCAGAGTAACTCTGCTAGGTATCTTAGATGTGTCAGTGTTGCTCTAAAGTCTCTCCTTTTCTCTCGGTCATTCTGGCTACTGAAAAATTAGTGCCTCAAATGAAGAATCTGATTTTTTGAGTATCCACAGAGAAACTTCCAAGTCTGTCACACATTGAATTCTTCCGAGTCTTGGGTGTTTTCTATAAATGAATTGCACTTTGATGTGTTTTACATCTGAGAGCCTCTGTCTCCATGTACAGAAAAGAAAAAAAAATGATGAAGGGCCACAGTTTCATTGCTTCTTTTATGCATGCAATGGACTGAACGTTTGTGTCTCTCCAAAATGTACATATCAAAATCCTAACCCCCAATGTGATGCTATTAGAAGGTGGAGCTTTTAGGAGGTAATTAAGCATTGCAATAGAGACCCCGTGAATAGGATTCATGCCCCATAGAAGAACCCCGGAGTGTTCTCTTGCCCTCTTTCTACCATGTAAAGATATAACCAGAATTTGGGCAATCTGTAGCCCAGAGAAATATTTATCAGTTGTTTATAAACCACTCAGTCTATAGTACTTTGTTATAGTAGCCTGAACTGTTTATGGCTGTTTATGTATTCATGGAATACATTCAACCCTAATTATACAGCCCTTTATTTTTAAATGTTTCCATGTGAATGGGTCACTTGACATTCTAAGATTCAAGAAATTTGTGGATTTCTGCCAGAGCAACTGGAATGGGGAGATAACACCCGGAGGAATCTTTAAGTTTCTCCCTCTGCCTCATGACTCTATTTTTTTTTCTTTTTTTTGAACAGACGGTTTTTAAAAAAAGATTTACAAATGATCATAAACACAAAAAAAACCATGCTCAACATCACTGGTCATCAGAGAAATACAAAGTAAAACCATAATGTATTGCTACAAACTCAGCAGAATGTTTGAAATTAAATGTTGTTAAGGTTGTAGAATAGGGGCACCTGGGTGCCTCAGTGGGTTAAGCCTCTGCCTTTGGCTTGGGTCATGATCTCAGTGTCCTAGGATCAAGCCCCACATTGGGCTCTCTGCTCAGCAGGAAACTTGCTTCCCCCTCTCTCTCTGTCTGCCTCTCTGCCTACCTGTGTGATCTCTCTTTCTGTCAAATAAATAAATAAAATCTTTTTTAAAAAAAGGATGTAGAGCAAGTGGAATTCTTGTACATTTCTGATGGAATCATAAAGACATATAAACATTTTGAAAAACAGGTTATCAGTTTTTTTTTTTTATTGACTCTATTTTTGCTCAATATTTATTAACACCTTCACAGGATAATGGATGGGATAAGGGATGTGGAAGCCTCTGCCCAAATTCCTTCTGCCTTTGTATTTTCTTCCACCCACTAAATTCTAAATCTCTTTATGCTGGGGCCTTGATCCAGGGCAGGAAGGCTTAACCATACATTTGACTGAGGGAACCCTTACCTCCATTTGCAGATTTCACCACACATCAAATGCAAGTAGGACTAAATGTCTACAAACTCTTTTAATGCTCTTAGATAATAAAACTACATGTGGGCACCTGGGTGGCTCAGTGGGTTAAGCCTCTGTCTTCCGCTTGGGTCATGATCTCGGGGTCCTGTGATCAAGACCTGCATTGGGCTCTCTGCTCAGCAGGAAGCCTGCTTCCTCCTCTCTCTCTGCCTGCCTCTTTGCCTACTTGTGATCTCTCTCTGTCAAATAAATAAATAAAATCTTTAAAACTACATGTGTTTCAGAATTTAAGCTTCATTATTTCACTCAATTTTTCATTTTCATTAGTAAATCAGTTTTTCTTTACAAGGTTGAATGTGAATATATGTAACATTAGAAAGTGTAACAGACGCAATAAATAAAAAGCTTAAAGCAACATCACATGGCATGGACTAATTAATAAATCCATTATAAATGAGAAAGGGAAAAATGGAATTGTTTTGGAACCAAAAAGACCTTACATATTATGTGAAATTTTTATTTCTTAGATGAGGTGACTGGCCCAAGTGACATGCTTGACAATATACAATAAAGAGAACTAAGATAGAACATGGGACACTTTGCCCAGTAGTCTTTTCACTCATTGTGTGAGATATAACACATTTATCTTTATATTTTCTGAGAAAAAAACAAGGAGATTTATTGTCACTGAACATGCTATGCAGCAAGAACTGAAATGCCATACATTCATATGCAAAAGCACAGCTTTAGAAATAATTTTCTCTTACATATTCCCATTCAGTGGGCTAGAGAGAAGACACTGCATGTCTTTACATGGAACTTCTCAGTTGGTAAACAAATAAAAAATTTCGATTCCTGACCTGGAATGCAATTTTAGAGCTCAGTACAACAATAGAACGCTAAATAAAACTAGGTAAATGTTAGTTGTGAATCTCAGAACTGTACACTAACCAAATATTTTGCAATTCTATTTTCTTTTTTATTAAGAGAGAAAACACCAAACATTCTTTAGAATCTGGCACTATTATTGTTGTCAATATTAATTCTCCCCTCCACATTCCCTATAATATGACTAAATAAAATGTGAATGATTATTTTGCCTTTTTTAATAGTAATGTTTTTCCCCTCAAAATGTAAATACAAAGTTAGAAAAATACAACAGTTTATATTAACCTGTTGGGGGTATTCACTTACAGAAATGTTTGTGTACAGAGACTACTTACCATAACTCTATTCTGTAACTACATTTCTTCCACCAACAGATCATGTATTCTCTATTGTTCTACACAGTAATTTATACCAAATTCTATGACATGGATATACTCTAATTGATTTGTCCATCTCCTAATAACAAGTAAGAATATTATTTCTTACTTTTTAAAGTTTTATTTTAGAGAGAGAGAGAGAAGTGAGAGAGCAGAAGGAGGGGCAAAGGGGTACAGAGATAGAGAATCTCAAGCCGACTCCCCACCAAGCATGGAGCTGGAGGCAGGGCTCTATCTCATGATCACAACCTGAGCCAAAGTCAAGAGTCAAACACTTAACCGACTAAGCCACTCAGGTGCCCCTATTTCCTATTTTTAAATGGCAATCATTAATGCAATAAATATTCCGAATATTCAGAATATTCTGAAATGAATTACTGCATGCACAATTTTGCATGTTTTATCATTTATAAGTCACTCTATTGTGGAAAAATGTATTATCCAGATATTCTTCTTCCCATGTGATTCATACTCCTCCCATTAAGAGGTAGGTCCCTTATTTCCTACCCTTAAATCTGAGTGACGCATTCTGTCTTCTCTAACAAAATATGGTAGGAATGATAGAATTTTTAAGATTACATAATACAACAACTGAACTGAGTTTGTGCATGTGTGTGTTCCTGATGATCTAAGTTTATTTTTCCTACAATTTTTTCATTAATAATAATCAACCTCCTCTACTAATTTGAATTTCTAATATTACCATATAGGTCATTGGCTTCTTTTGCTCCCCACTTACTAATCTTAAAAATGACAGAAACATAGTAAATAATAAATATTAGTGCAACTAATTAGAAATATTCTTAATGTCCACATATTTCAATCTAATTTTGGAAAATTCTTTATTTATGGCTGCACAGTAGGGTATTTTTTAAAATTATTAGCATTTATGGTATATTTAGACATATGGCAAAGCAACCAAGTTCCTCCTCACTGCTTTTCTCTTACAAATCATATTTTATTACCTATTGCATACTTCTTCCACATAAAACTCAAAATCAATTTCCTCTAATACAGAAAAAAATCACATTGAGATGTTCATTGAATTTGCATTAAATACATAGGTTAATCTGCAGTAGAAATGACAGTTTTAGAATAGTCTTCCCATCTAGGATCAAAGGAAGTTAATAGAAAAAAATGTAGTGAAATAAGAGCCGGCAACTTATTAACTGTCTTGTCATCATCACTCTGTGTTATTGTCCATCAATGTTAAAGGAGCTGGTACTAAAATAGATCAAAGAAGATGAGAATTGCCATTAGTATGATTACATTGACGGCTACTCAGAATTTATTTGGCTTGTTCTTATGTGTCTGTTTCCTATAATAAAATAACTTTATCTGCAATATCAGTCCTATTAACCAAAATGTGTTGATTTATAATAATAATTCTTTCTAAAAAAGTAATAAATGCACAAGATTATTTTGGCTGGAATGATAAACACCAATTCAACATTATAAAATCAAACAAGTAATTTAGTATTTGTTAATCACCATTGGGGTAAAATAAAATGTCTCAGACTCAACTTAGATAATAAATTTCATCATACAGCACATATTCTTCATATCCCATGACCTATACAATTTTTCCTAGGTAATTAGGTTAATACATATTCTCATAGTGGAAATTTACCAATAAATAATGAGGCCTGACTTTTTGATTAAATAGATTCATCTATTTTGAATGTGTGACACCCCACCTGTTCATTGGGTAAATTCCTATCTGCTATATTTTCTTCAAGGTTAAACATCATATCTTTATATTGCCTTCCTAGTTCCTCCTATTTTATGCATAGTATATTACTCTAATTGTTTCCAAAGCAGCTATTAGATCATTTAGGTATACAGTGAGTCTACCATATATACTTAACAATTCAGACAATGAAACCAGTTAGCTCTGTACTAAGCATTTGATTCACCAATGACTAGATCTTTAACTGTGAGAAAATTGCCTAATTACTCCGAGTTCAATACTTTTAGCTCCAAGATGTGCTACCGTAGTTACTGCAGAGGTTTCAGCTGAAATAATGCAATATATTTACCTGATACTTAACACATATGCACTGCTCTAATATTTATATATTAGATAGTGGTTAGCAGGTGATGAAAATGTTAATGATGACTTGAGTGAAACATTTGTCAGAAGTTCACGGACTGATTTTCTTGGAGGCTAGACTTCTGCTGTAATTATCTTGTGCAATACTCGCTGTATTATGGATGCCCAATTAATGCTTGTTGAATGATAAAAAGGTAAAAAATAATAGGAGAGAGATGGTTAAATTGACCATTCTGTAAAACTGTTCTCTAGGAAAGGGAAATATATTAACCTCTCATATCTGGACTACTTGGTGCAGACCTCAGAATTCTCTCCATGTTCTAGAAGAACGCCAAATCTTTTGTACAAGATAAAAAGTCACCCAAACACCTCGTCCTTTAAGATCACTTCAGACTATAATAAATTAACACCTTGAAAGAATCAGTAATGTCCAAAAAGGACTCCTGAGGATGATCACAGTACCAGCAAGGAAAGGGAGGGAGAGATATTCACATAACCCTGACTCCAATAGTTCCTGCGGACACATGAAAATATATCATCCCCACAGTGGTTCCTCCTATTTGGCGCAAAACACACATGCTGCATTCTCTAACATAAGTGATTTCTTATTCTAATTTTCTATCACTGTCCTTATTGAAAATAAGAATAAGAGCCCAATAAAGTGTGTTTGTACCTTTTTATTTTGCTATAAAGATGAACAATTGCCTTGTTTGGTTGGCTGAAAATATATGCAATTGATGTTTATGGGTTCTTACATTCCTATACTTTTCTCAGAATACTTTCATGTTCATTGGACCTCTTAAATACAATACATCCATGTTAGATAATATATATTTACCTCTCTTTTGTTTTTGTCACTTCAAAACCTAGGCAATACAGATAGGCTTGTTTTGGTACATTTCACCCTACTCCCTTGTTTTCTTTTCCTACAGGAGTTTTTGATACCGTATTGAATGTTTTCAAAATCCGAACAGAAAGGAATCTTCAGGACTCACACACACAAAAGTGGAATTCCTGAACTCAGAAGATTTTTTCTTAACTGCTTGAGGCAATCTTCATATTCATTAAGAGTATCTCTAAAATTAAACATAAAATATTAAGTTTGATAATATTTACAAACAACTATAGCTATTATGAATAGTCCTATGGTGGAAAATGCCAGCAAACATTGTTGGACAGTATTTATTCATGTAGCACTTGTATCTCCTACTCAGATTAACAGTACTCATAACTACATCCATCAGATTTGCAAATTTAAGGACTTTACTTGGGTATTAAATTTTGCAAAGCATCAAGGGACACTACTCATAGGATCTGCATGAAGTATATCACATATGATAGCGTAGTAATATTTATTTTATTTTTAAGTAAGTGCAGCTCTAGCCCCAAACACCCCTGGCTATCGTTGTAGTAAATGCAGGGTACTTTCTCATCCACATTCTCCTGTCCTGGGTCTTAGAAATGTCGGCATATCTAAGAAATGTCAACATTTCCTGATCTTGCTCCCCACTTGAAGTTACTGAATATTTTGGAATCACAAATGACTTTATTATACCAGAAGACTTATAATTATTCTTGGTCTCCTAATTTTTCAACTTTTTTTTCAGAATTAGGTATTCAAAAAAACCAAAAGAACATATATTTACCAATAACGTCAAGAAATTATTCTCCTCATTAAACTAAACCCATGTACAATCCACTTTTAAATACATACATTCTTTACAGCTGAATGATTTTCCTCAATTTCTTTGTACTTCTTTTGTAATTGTTTTGCTTCCTTCTCCTTTTCTCACCGAACGCCTCATCCCTTTGTCTTTGTCCTTTACTTCCTCTTCTCACATCAAACTTTTTCTTAAAATTCTTTCTACAAAAAATTTAAAACTAAAGATAATGCAATATGAAAATTCTAAAACCTCAGGCAGGATTGCTGTAATTGTGAGATCACAAAATCATGGAAAAACGGATGACATCAAAGCTTAAATGCACTGCTCACCCATGCTGAGGACGGAAATGAGCACCAATAACATATACTGTTAGTCAATGATCTTCAAATGCAGGGAAGGTTCATGTCCCCTTATACAGCAAGTCCTAACTCTAGTGGTGAGCAAGATTAACGGGAAACCTTTTAAGCACTTTGATTTCCATGCTGAGTGACAGACAATAAGAACAGTTGTAAAAGTAAATATTTTTTTTCTAAAGTAAAAATTTTTAATTAGAACTTGGCCACAGGCAATTCCTCTTTAGTTTGCTCTATCTTTTCTATTATTTACTTTCTAGATCCTTCTTAAATCTCCCATTTATAAGGAAAATATAATTGGCTTTTCATCCAATTTGACATGTTTTGTCCAGTAATTGCACTATTTAGTTCAGTTATATTGAATGTAAGTACTAATATATCAGGGATTATTTCTATCCTTAAGACATTTGTTTTCTGTTTTTCCTGCCTAGCAAGTTCCTTTTTCTCTTCTTTTTTACCTCCCTTTTAATTAATCTTGATTATTAAAAAAAAATCCCTTTTGTAAGCCTAGAGCCTATCAATCTTTTATCATTCCTAAATGATTCAAAGGTTACAATAAGCAAGTGATATTTTATCTCTTCCTGTACAGTGCAAAAATCTTGCGATACTCCTGCCTCCTTAATTATATGCCAGCTTTATAATGTAATGTATAATTGCATATATAGGCCTATGGATATAGATAAACATATACTAGATATAAATATAATAGTACCAAAATTGTTTTATGCAACCACTATGCATTTGTATTTACCTTTATATTTACCATTCCATTGGTTTTGTTTTTGTTTTTGTTTTTTTTTTTCTGTATCTCTTAGGTAATTTTCCTTTGGCCTGAAAACCACCTAGTTATATCCTTTAAAAAAAATGTTAGTAATAAATTCTCTCAGGTTCAGCTTTCTGAAAATATACTGATTTCCCTTTCTCTCTTAAAGTTTATTCTTGCTAATGAGAGAACACTACGTTGAGGTATTGTCTTTCAGCATTTTAAAGATCTTACCATTGCTTTTTTGGGTTTCCTATAGGTTGAGAAAACAGACATAAGTTTCTTCGTTATTACATTAAAGGAAAGTAATAACTCTGGGTCATTCCCTTTTCTCACTACTTACAAAAATTTGTTATGTTTCCTTTAGTCTTCATTTGCTGAAGCACATACTTGGATGTGGCTTTCTTGTCAATTATCTGCAAAACTTCTCTGTTGACTTCTTAATTTAGGCTATTTTATTTTTCAGGTCTAAAATTACCATTTGGCTTCTTTATATAATTTTCACTTCCCTTTCAAAAATTTGAGCATATTTTTATCTCAGTATATATACCAACTAAAGTAATTTCAAAATCTTTGTTGGATAGCTTCTTCAGTATTACTTTGGTTTATTTTTATTATATATTTTTTCTTTTGTTTTTCATTTGTCTTTTAACTTGTTCATGTGTCTAGTTATTTTGTATTGAGCAACAGGAGTTGTAAATGACATTCAATAATATAAATGTATTTGAGGTTTGAGATAGTTATTTTCTTCCAAAGAGATTTACTCTACCTTCTAGAAAAAGAAGAGGGGTACCAGCAATCTGGCATCCCACTGTCCTTTGGGATGAATAATCCTGAAAATTCGGCTGCAGACTCTATGAGGACAGATTTACTGTTCATTTACCCTAAACTGTCTGAAGATATAGTTTTTGGATCTTTTTTTTTTTTTTTAATTTTTTTTTAAATATTTTATTTATTTGACAGAGAGAAACACAGCCAGAGAGGGAACACAAGCAGGGGGAGCGAGAGAGGGAGAAGCAGGCTTCCCGCCGAACAGGGAGCCCGATGCGGGGCTCGATCCCGGGTCTCCGGGATCATGACCTGAGCCGAAGGCAGTCGCTTAACCAACTGAGCCACCCAGGCGCCCCTAGTTTTTGGATCTTAACTCAAAATGTAGGAAGTTAGTAGCTATTTCTCTATGGCAGAACTTGGACCTTGTTTCTGTAATCCTGAAAGGTTGTCAAAAATGCGGCTCATTATCTTTGCTTTTTAGTATATCTTTCTGCATTGGTAGATAGCCCTAAAAGAAGATTGTTTTCAAATACTAAGCTTACCTTCCTACATTCCTATGTAGGAATGCCTGGCAATATTTCACTACACTTTTATCTTTTTAGAACTTTCGAGCAGATTTCTTAGTACTTTGACCAGATTTTTTAGTTGCTCATAGCAATAATTTTATCTAGATTAACTAGCTCTTTCTTACCAGATACAGAAGTCCTTCCTCTTCTCTAGTTACACTCAATGCCTTGATCTTGTATATACAGTCCCTTGTCTTTTAAAATAATTTGTAAACTGGGTGCCTGGGTGGCTCAGTGGGTTAAAGCCTCTGCCTTCAGCTCAGGTCATGATCTCAGGGTCCTGGGATGGAGGCCTGCATCGGGCTCTCTGCTCGGCAGGGAGCCTGCTTCCTCCTCTCTCTCTGCCTGCCTCTCTGCCTCCTTGTGATCTGTCTTTGTCAAATAAATAAATAAAATCTTAAAAAAATAATAATTTGTAAACTGAAACACCTAAAATTTGAATTTTTACATCTCGTGAAATTGAAATATGGGTACTTAGAGCTATAAGTCACTGCCACCTAATTGTCTCATAAATATGTTAAATGAATGTTGCCAAAACCAAATTTCAAATGATCTTTCTGAAATTGCTCCCTCTACAGTCTTTTCCATGTCAGTTAATTGGAATTCCAAAATTTCAGTTGTGGAGAACAAAAACTTGGGAGTTCTTACTGACTTTTTCTTTTCTCATACACTGTTTTTATCTGACAGCAAAATTTGCCAGCTCCCACTTTTAGAAAATATCCTGGACTTTAACTCTTTTGCTACTTCTATTGCTATCTTTTGAATCTAAACCACCACCATCATCTCTCTCCTGAATATCCAGGTTCAGGTATTTGTGAGGATGTTAGAAATTGTCATAAACATTGATAAACATACATACAGAAGTCAGAGAGACTAAATAATTTCTTAGCATCATTTTAGCTTATTCATTCCTAAAAATGAAAAAGAAATTCACACACATTATAAAGTGCTTATGAGAAATAAAGGAGTTAACATTTATAAAAATTTTAACATTATTTATCATACAATAAATGCTATATATTAGTAGTTATTATTATCTATCTTATTTGGACTTTTTTAGTTTTCATTATTGAAGGTACTAGTAAGACTAAGACACATAAAAGTTTATTGAGTGAAAGATCCTACTTAGAGCAATTAAGTCATTTCTATATCCAGATATGCTTCTCAAATTCTCATGACAAAATATGATAGCTTGTAACATAGAATAAATATTTCCTATTTGGAAAAGAATAGAAATTCTGAGTGTTTGTTTTAGCTTATAATTATAATGTGATATACTTTGACTTCCTGTCTTTATTCAATACCTAGCATCATACAGACTTATAAAAGGATTTTGGCTTTAACTCAATTCAACATAAATGGTCTGTGTCCTATTTTCATGCCTGTTGTCAAGACTGAATTTTTTTATATTTTCTTCATCAGTTTGCTCAGACTCAGTTTAATCACCATTCATCATGCTGGACTATCCTTCAAACCCTCAGAAACAAATTAAAGGAAGAGATCAGTGAGGGAATTACTTTGTGTTCACTGTCTGAGAGCCAATTTATTAATGTATTCTAATTTAAGAGAGACTCTTTCATCCAAAATAAGGCTCTTTGTGATAATATATACCACTATAACATATTCCATACATTATTATTAAAATATAGGGTACCTAACAGTGAGATTCAAAAATCAGGAAACACTACAAGAATAATGACACTACTCAATGAAATAATTAATAAAAGAGAGTTCTATTTAAAAGCAAAGCAGACTTCTAAGCAAGCAAGATCTTTGAAAAGGAATAAATGTGGATTTTGTTAACTAAGCCCCTTAATTTAATTCACACAGAAAACAGGAGAGCCTGGAGCAGCGGCAACTGGGAGTGAAATAGCAGAGAGCTAAATTCCCTGCCTTCCAGAATGAGAATCCCGGTTCCGAAGAGACAAAGGAAACAACAGCATTAAAATGGCAAGTCGTTGGGACGCCTGGGTGGCTCAGTTGGTTAGGCCACTGCCTTCGGCTCAGGTCATGATACCGGAGATCCGGGATCGAGCCCCACATCGGGCTTCCTGCTCGGCGGGAAGCCTGCTTCTCCCTCTCTCGCTCCCCCTGCTTGTGTTCCCTCTCTGGCTGTGTTTCTCTCTGTCAAATAAATAAAATCTTTAAAAAAAAAAAATTTAAATAAATAAATAAAATGGCAAGTCGCTGGAACATCAGTAACTTTTTTTTTTTGTTAAGATTTTATTTATTTATTTGACAGAGAGAAACACAGCCAGAGAGGGAACACAAGCAGGGGGAGCGAGAGAGGGAGAAGCAGGCTTCCCGCCGAGCAGGGAGCCCGATGTGGGGCTCGATCCCAGGTCTCCGGGATCATGACCTGAGCTGAAGGCAGTCGCTTAACCAACCGAGCCACCCAGGTGCCCCTGGAACATTAACTTTGTAAAGATATTTGCTAAGTGATTTAGCCGTGTTTAATAGTTCTATTCCTATCTTTTCCAGGGCGCATCTTCCCGTCTCCCCACCCTTCAGGGTAACTGGAAATCTAATCAAGGTTTGGCAAATGGGAAGTTGGCAGATATGCAGGTAATCTGGGGAAGCTGTGGAGTTTCATGACTGGGTCAACTTCATGCGCAGGATCACGAGATGATTCACACTTTGAGTTAATTCAGGGTAGTACTATGGATGTATTAAGCAAGACAATAACTATATCCCCACCACTCCAGAAATTATTAGAAACATAGTGTAGGCATCGAACTGAATATATGTCATTAAATGTGAGAGTTAAAGTCAATCACATTTGACTTGCAAACGATGTTATGATTTAAATGAGTGTTTGAGGGGCACCTGGGTGGCTCAGTTGGTTAAGCGACTGCCTTCCGGCTCAGGTCATGATCCCGGAGACCCAGGATCAAGTCCCACGTCGGGCTCCCTGCTCGACAGGAAGCCTGCTTCTCCTTCTCTCACTCCCCCTGCTTGTGTTCCCTCTCTAACTGTGCTTCTGGCTGTCAAATAAATAAAAAAACTTAAAAAAATAAAAAAAAATAAATGAGTGTTTGAGTTATCATTAGGGCCTGCTTAGCCTAAAGGCAGCCGTAATGGGTTCTGTAACCCCCCTGGTGACTTAGGCCTCTACTTATCTATAACTCACTGATAGTTTAGGCTGAATTAGGTATCAAATTTTATGTCCTCTTTACCCGCATCAGACAAAATGACTCAGCCAATTTCAGAAACGGTGGGAAATTTATATATTAGTAAGCAAAAGGTATTTTTTGCTTAAGATAACCAATTTTTATGAACTGAAAAAAATATGGGTATGTTCACACTCACCTCAAACCTGAAACAAAATACACATCCGTACTTGTGTCCCTTTGTCAGGAGAGCTGGACTGGTAATGCTATGATTTTGGAATACAGGTGAGGTTCAGTGGGATGGATTCCAGAGCCAAGGACCAAGAACAAATTCTTGAGACGTCTTCGTTGCAAAATAGTGGTTTATTAAAGCACCGGGGGTGAAAGCGGTGCTTTATTGTGCTCATTAAAGCACAAGAACCCTGGGCAGAAAGCATTGCCACACTGGGGTTGTGAGGGGTGGTTGATTTTGTACTGTGGGGTTGGGGGTGGTAAGGAAAAGGGAGGGTTTGAAAGAACTTTCATATGCTAAATAGGACCTAGCAGATACTGGAGGCCAAGCCTTTGTCAAGTTAAGGTTGTTTACCCCTCCAGCAAGGCATTGACTTTAAGATAGGTGAGAACTTCCTGGAGGAACTTTACACTCCCGCAGGCTTCAATTATCTGTTAGTAGGCTGTATGTAGGTTATAAGGACATTAAAAAAATTATTTATTTGTCAGAGAGAGAGAGAGAGAGCGCACACAAGCAAGGGGAGCCACAGGCTGAGGGAGAAGAAGGCTCCCGCTGAGCAGGCAGCCTGACGTAGTACTTGATCCCAGGACCCCGGGATCATGACGGGAGCGATAGGCATCACTTAACCGGCGGAGCCATACAGCAGTACCGTAAGATTATTTAATTATATCTATATTTCCTTCTGGAAGCTACATTATTGATTGAAATGCTTTGTTCTTGTGGATGCTCAGACACTGTAAACTGGGAGACTCATGTCTTGCAGGATTGTGATCTCTCTAAGTTTGTTTTTCCTTTCCTTAGCTTTAGGACGGCCAGGAGTACTTGGGGAATGTCACCTATGTATGGGGGTGGGTTGTGGGGTGTCAACTTCTGCTTTATCTTCAGTTTTCCTTCTGTTCCCTCAGTACGGTGTGTATGTAGAGGGACGGTGGGGGGAGGAAGGAGCACCAGTGGAAAAGAAGAGACCTTTTGTTGTTGCTGTCTTAATAATAAAATGTTTTCATGTACTTTACATTTGTCAAATATAAGACATTTTGCATCCTTTATTCCCTCTAATTTTCACAATAGCCATATGAGGTTTTGTACTATCCTGATTATACAGAAAGCAAACTACAATTCAGAGAGGTTATTCACAGAGAAAAATCACAAATCCACTACTGAGGGAACTCCTTGAAAACTACATTTTTATCAGACATACATGAAAAGCTTTAAGGGAGCTGCTATCTCCTTATGGAAAAAATTGGACCTAGAATATATGCACTTTAAGCAGAAGGGGGAAAAAATAAAGCTATTTTTTAAAAAATTTGACCATGCACCAAGTACTGCTGAGTGCTTTACATCAATCATTTCTTTTGATAGTGCCAGTAACCCCATGAGGTTGGTATTAATATCCTCATGTATAGAAAAGAGAATCCAATTTTTACAAAAATCTAAGCATTCTATTGAAACTAGGATTCAATCTAAGTCTGCTTAATTCTGTACTCCTAACTTCAAACTACTCTGTGCACAGCCCTCCTCTCTATTATACAGGTAGGAACTAAGGAGTATTACTGGAGTTGGAGAGCAGATAAATTTACTAGGATGTAAGAAATCGCTTTGAAAATGAACAACGCTGTTGAAATTCTTTTAGTATGATTTTGAAAAATAAAATGCGCTAAAGTCTCTATCAACTAAGAGTTATATTTGAAGCTAGTGAATGCCATTCCCACGAATTCAACTGTTAATCATTAAAGCCAGTTCTAAGACTAGGCTAAGTCTATACTTTTCACTCAAACTTTACAGAGAGATAGGCTAACTCCAGTATCATTACATATTTTCTGTAGGTCACGATGCTCACGTATGTGCAATTAGAGATGAAAACGCAGGGTAATTTCCTTTGGGCATGCTTTACTAAAGAATATTTGCCTAAAAGAGAATCTTTTTTTCCTAGTAATATTTTGATAGGAAACAATGTCATTATGGTTTTTGAAGTGGGAAAATAATATTCCATTAGCGACTGGCAGAAGATAGTTTTGGATGTAACAATTATTTCAGAATATACATTCAACATATTTGTCAACATATTACACGACTTTGAGAGAACACCTTTTTGTGAGTATGAGAACTAAGAATTAGTCTGAATGTATCAGTCAACCCCCAGGTATACTGAAGTTTACCACTTTTAAATAAACAATAATAACATATAATAAACAAATAAAAATGTTCAGGATTATTTACACATAAGCTATCTAGGTGACTCATTCTTACAATAAAATATGAGCTTCATGTGGTTCCATCACGTTGGCTCTTTTATGGTCCCTGCTCAGGGGGGAGTCTGCTTCTCCCTCATCCTCTGCCTGTCACTCCCCCTACTCGTGCTGGAGCTCTCTCTTTCTCTTTATCAAATAAATAAATACAATTCAAAAAAAACAAAACAAAACCAAAAACCCTCTGCATCTGCCCTCAAGGTGTTTATAGTTTGCTCGAGGCTAAGTGTTATTCATATGAAACGATTAGGAACTGACACAAGGACATAAAAAAAGCTGAACTGACACAAGGACATAAAAAAAGCTTAATTAAGTATGTTCAACTGTCAGTGTGTGTAGTTTGCATAAACTATGGGATCACCAAGCAGGAAGAGTTTTACGGGGGTTAGGGAAAAGGCAAATCATATGAAATAAAAGCAATAAGGCATGATCTAAGAAGACATGGCATTTCTTCTAAATAATAAAATAAACTAGAATTCTCATTTTGTTCAGTCTATAGGAACTTTCAGAATCACATGCACACTCGAAGCATTCCTAGCATTTTATCAGTCACGTTATCCTGAGTAAATTATTTAGCAGTATAGAGTTTGTTTTCTCATCTGTAAAATTGCAATAATCACACCTACCATCAAAGATCACTCTGGTAATGGACTGCCAAGTGTCCAACATAGACAGAGCACATTGTGAGTGCTCAGTAAATGTGTCTTCTATCTTCCTCTTAGTGTGCTGCCTATAGATAACATTAAACACTGAAAAAAATTAAGTATCTGATGTATCTGCCTTGGCTGACACATAAGCTGGAAGACTGAAGAGAGACTGCATTTTAAAATTAAGCTGGGAAGAGCTGCTTTTTTATCAAATGAAAATGAGAAGAAAATAGACTATTAATTTATCTTATAAATATGATTATCAGTTCATTAAAATTGAAATAAAATGCAAGTTTTGGAGTTTCAGATATTTCATACTGTTACACAATAATACAGACCCATCTTCACCTCTGAGAGGTAATGGGCCATGAAGTAAATGCCTACTTTTTTACATGATTTCTCATCTGGACTGAATTAATTTAGTGCAAATTGATGCATAGCTTTAGGTTGTTCCTGGTAAAAATCATTTATAGGAGCCTTTGTTCCATTCAATTGTAAACGCATTTTCTATTTTACTTCTAGGAGCTGATGCACTTTTGACAGGTATTAAAAGTATTCCACAGAATTTTTTACATAAATTATTATAGGAAAGTTAATATCTTATACTATAACACAAAATGACCCCATTTTCCCCCTAGTTTTCCAGCACTCAAACATAAATTTTATGTGTAAGACCTCTATGTGCTTTTGTTTTAATGAAAGGTACAGAGAAAGGATGGTATCTTTAAAGCAGTTATCACCCTTTGACAAATGCAGTTGAATGTCTATTACAAACTGCCATTTTTCGACTATTGCTGTTTAGTAGGATCTCCTTTTTTTAATGCAGCCAGTACTGATAGTCCTTTATAAACAAGTAATGCCTTTATTTTTTACAACCACATGGACTCGTTGCACATGTTTTTATCAGATGTTCTTCTCACTAATATTTAAATATAAAATACACTGAAAATGTTCCTTAAGGTTATTAAATGTCTCCACTTATAAGGAACTAAAATTAGGACTCTAATGGATATAGTTCTTTATTAAGTCCCATTAAACCAATCTTAGCTTATCAAAATTTGTACCTAATCAAACATACCAGTCTGTGCTACAGAGGTATATCAAATTATGTCATTTTTTTCAAAAGCATACTATTTATTAGAAGAAAGTTCATAATCCTAGATAACTGAGAGTAGATAGGTACCTTACAAAAGGTTATTTCTAATTTCCCATTAAGAAACAAACAAGCATCAAAGAATATTTAAAAATTAATGAAATAATCTCTTAAAATTAAATAAATGTTATACTGTCCTGTGGAAATTGAATTTGTGATCACCTTATCAGATACCTAATGGAAATTATTTCATGGACCAATGAACTAAAAATTCAAAAAATCACAGGCATTATAATTCATAATAATATGCTTTCTCTTTTTAGATATTATACTTCATTCACAAGATAAAGAACAGTGTAAATTTTTTTTTTTTTTAATTTCTGGTTCAAAATGTTGTAAAGTAGACCTAACTGACTATAGAAGGTCCACAATAGTTCTTTAATTACAAAACTTTAATGACAAACTTCTTGTTTGACAGCCTTTTTGTCACCTTCTTGTTTGCCTACATCTTACACATTAAAAAGATACAAAGTATTTTTTCTTCTTATTCTAAAGCTCTTCTTCAGGAATGTTTAAAATTGATGGATTGTTCTTAGAAGGATAATTTTCAAGGAAGGTGCCCCTCACTCAACCACATGTATACTTCAGTTTACCACTGTTGAATAAGGGATAATAACATAAAATAAACAAATAAAAAAAGTGTTCGGGATTATTCGCATATAAGTTATCAGATGTGACTCATTCTTACAATAAAATATGAGCTCCACGTGGTTCCATCAGTTTGGATCCTCTACTTTCTGAATACAAATTGGACATGGAATTCAGTTAAATTGTAGATTTTTAAAGAAGTATATTTTACAGCTATAAAAATTCCTTTTTTTTTTTTTTTAAGATTTTATTTATTTGACAGAGAGATCACAAGTAGGCAGAGAGCGCGGAGGAACAGGCTCCCTGCTGAGGGTCCTGGGATCCTGAGATCATGACCTGAGCTGAAGGCAGAGGCTTTAACCCAGTGAACCCCCAGGCGTCCTATAAAAATTTCTTTAAATGGCTTTTAAGACAGGTTTCACTAGCTAAAACTAACACAAGTTAAAGCAAAGATTTTCTGAGAATAGCCAACTATAACTAAATCCATGATAAATGTTGAAATCTACCTACAGTGGTCATTTTTGATTGTTCACAAATATTTTGTCTCATTTTCAGTGGATGGTAGGAATACATAGTTCCCCGATCCCAACTTAACTCGAGTGCGATAACTGTCACTTTAAGGCAGATGTTCTGAGGATAAATGTGTTTTTGCACATTTTCTTTTCCCACCAGCAGAGTGTCCGGCCAGTTTCCACATTGTGGTTGCTCTAGTAGCCTTTGCCTGTATAACTATGAGGATAACTCAGAGTCGAGTCCCTGGTTGTCTGCATTCCATGGGTTTAGAATATGAAGAAACAAATGTTTTATTTTGAAGCTGCTGAAATGTTAGATTTGTTTGTTATAGCAGATTAACTTGATCTGTCTGTATTGATACCCTAGTTTTTTTTTTCTTTTTAACATGAATTATGTTCTAAATTCTATGATGTAAAAATAGAGAATATACCACAACTGTGGGGTGCTTTATTCTGACAATTCATAGTTTTGGGTGAATTTCTATTTGAAGTTTACCATGAGAAGATAGAGAAGAACAAAGTAGATAAGAGTACATAACTTGAGACCATAGGACATTTTTAAGTGTCCTGGAAACTCATTCCTGAATGTAGGTAGCAATAGTTGAAAAGTAAGTGAAGATAATATAAAAATGCTACTGACTACTACTTGCCAGTTGTCATTCCTTATACAAATTTGTTTATTTACACCATGTTTTGCGGGTCTTTGAGAATGTTGACTTTTAAGAATAAACTATTATTAGCCTGTTTTTAAAAACCAAAGTCTTGAGGTCTATATTACATTTAATCTATTGCAGTTCATTTCACAATTTGAAATATTAAGCAATGAAAATATACAGTGCTTTGAGGAAAATACCTGAAAGAAATTTGTGGAAAGAGCCAAGATGCCCATCAACAGATGAATGGATAAAGAAGATGTGGTACAGGGGCGCTTGGGTGGCTCAGAGGGTTAAGCCTCTGCCTTTGGCTCGGGTCATGATCCCAGGGTCCTGGGAGCGAGTCCCACACCGAGCTCTCTGCTCCGTGGGGAGCCTGCTTCCTCCTCATTCTCTGCCTGCCTTTCTGTCTATTTGTGAGCTCTCTCTGTGTCAAATAAATAAAATCTTGAAAAAAACACTAAAAAAAAAAAAAAAGATGTGGTACATATATACAATGGAATACTATGCCTCCATCCAGAAAGGATGAATATCCAACTTTTGTAGCAACATGGACTGGACTGGAAGAGATTATGCTGAGTGAAACAAGCCAAGTAGAGAAAGTCAAGTATCACATGGTTTCACTTACTTGCGGTGCATGAGGGGTAACCTGGAGGACAGTGGGAGAAGGAAAGTAAATGGGAAGTAGGGTAATCCAGGGAGAGAAACAAACAACAGAGACTTTGGACACAGAAACAAACTGAGGGACTTGGAGGGAGGGGGTGGAGGGATGGGAGAGCCTGGTGGTGGGTACTGGGGACACCTAAAGCATGGAGCACTGGGTGTGGGGAATGGGGAATTAATCTTGGAACACTGGAAAAAAAA
>PITA01001227.1:0-29115 GCA_004023965.1 Spilogale gracilis | reverse complement strand
AAAAAAAAAAAGAAATTTTGTAATGTAGATACTTGCTTATTCATCTGGAGCTGTTATTATTTCCTATACTGCCTGTTGTATGACCTGAGAATCTGATGCAGTATTTACAGTTGGTGCATTACTAAAACATTCTCCAGCTTATTTTATGCAAAGTCGGGTTTTATGCAAAGTCAGGCTTGGTAATGACCATCTCTCATTTTTTTGTATCCAAAAACACAAATGAAATATGAAATATATTTCACGTGGTATTTTTAATTTTGTACCACAGGTGTGACTTTATATTTGTATTACTTTGAAGAGTATTCTTGAAAGGTGCGTTTTAAAAAATCATTTATTCTGGGGATATAGGAGAACATCTAATTAATTAAATAAATATTTATTGAGCTTTTAGTAGGTACCAAAGTGCTAATCATCACAGCAAATAGAAGAAAAGATGAACTCTTCTAATTACTACAGTTTACATTTTTAGAGCATGTAACATTACCTTTTATTTATTTTTTTAAATTTATTTATTTGACTGAGAGAAACATAGCCAGAGAGGGAACACAAGCAGGGGGAGTGAGAGAGGGAGAAGCAGGCTTCCCGCCCAGCAGGGAGCCGGATGTGGGACTCGATCCCGGGTCCTGAGCCAAGGCAGTCGCTCAACCAACTGAGCCACCCAGGTGCCCCACCATTACCTTTTAAAAAGGTGCCCTTATTTCATATTATTATGTATTTTGTATGCTGTTTATGGTGAATATTCTCAAACACATTTTAATTGAATGGATCAGTGAGTGACTGAACAAATGAGTGAATGAACAAATGAATAAGACATGTGACTTGCCCTGGGGAAACAGTCTAGTATGGAACAAACACTAAGCAAAAATATAGTGCAATACAGACACAATTACCAGGTTCCCAGGCAGTAGATCAAAACTCATCCTGCCAAGGGAATCGGGGCAAGACACAATGACTTCAATAAACTGGAACTACTTTTCTTTCAGTGTGCACATATTACCATTGTTTATCAAAAAATGATCTTACATTTTGAAAGCACTATCATACTGCTACCTTTTTTGACGTGACTACAGTATTCCATGAAAATTATACTTAAAAACCAAACTCTTCCATGTGATCTCACTGAATGATTTAGGGTGTTACTAAAAGAACACCCTAAGAGAGAATAAATGCTCTTTCCACAAGAGAAGAGAATCAGCATTGTTCACAAAATTGTATCTTTGCATTTAGGGGGGAAAAAACTTGACTGAAATGCTAGAATATAGGTCTATGATAAGAACTGACATTCTTTTTAGAGAATTGTAATAAATAGGCAAATCATGGGTTAGAAATGGGAAAAAAACAGATTCAGTAAGATAATATTAGATACGAAGTACAGGATAATGGCATATTACTGTGAGTTTACATTCAAGTAAATGCAAAACGTATGAAATAGGAACTGATTTCTATTGTAGTTAGCATTGTTTTCAATGTAGAGATGGGATTTCCCAGTGAGATAAATCGTGTTACGTTTGTTCTGATCTCCTCTACCTCATTTCCTTGGAATAAGAATTCAATCTGAGTTCAAATACTGGTATATTATTTCTCTTAGTGTCCTGCATGGATTATGAGTACCAAAAAAAACTCAAAAAATTATTAAAAAAGAGATTTCCCTATCACACCTAAGATCTTAAAGCAAAACAAAATTTCAAGAGAAATCTGTATTTTTTTAAACATTAACTCCAGGTGATTTTAGTACACCAAAGTATAAACACCATTGCATCAGTGAATTTATCTTTATTGATTTATATAACATACTCTTAAATCCATTCCTACCTGTATCTTCATATTAAGAACAGTCTCCTCATTCAGTTTTACCTGGACAGTCTAGTAACCACAGACACACATTTATAATGAAATTTTAAAAAGTGTATAACTGAATTAATATCACATATGCTTAGGGAATTGAATGTCGATATCCTGGTTTCCCCACTATCTCTCATATACCCTAAAACAAGTAAGTTCTTTTACTCAGCTTCTTTATTTGAAAGTGTTTATAAAACCGGAACTTACTTCATTATGTTATTATTATCAAGATTACTTGAGTTAATACAATGTAAAACTTTTAGAACAATGACTGACAAGTTTTAGTATTACCCATTAAGTTCTCACTATTATTATTTTTATCCACATTCATTTTGATAACAGTCATAATATTAATACAATTTCCTCCAAATTTCAAACTGCAAATAAAATCCAAGAGAAAGAAGAGTATCCTTACAAATGAATTCTTAGTTGTGAAACTGGATGAGTATAGAGCAATGTCTACAATTTAATAAAAGGATTTAATCATAGAATTCTATACCAACATATAACTACAAAATAAAACCAATATGCTACATAAGCACGATGTAGCTGAAAAAAATGTTATTTAAGGTAAGGCTCCAACAAAACAAAAAAATGAATCAAGGGGAAGACGCTGGATATAAGGAGCAATAGGAAGAGCTATATCCAGTAAAACTTCTAATTTAGATAGTTGCTGATAACATAGTATGAAATTTAAAAGGATCACTGAGAAGGATTTCTCAAATATTTGAGGCAAAAAAATAGTCAAGGAGAGTTAGAATTCGATACACGTTAACAAAATATGAAAGAATGGGCAAGGAAAATGCATTTTTTGGAGCTCTTGATTTGTAAGATGGTAAGAAGTAATGCATATAATTGTTTTTGCAACAAAAAGCATACACTTTAAGTATATTTTTAAATATTAGAAAAACTGTCAATGTAATACTATAAAAATAAGATAGATTTGCCCTAACATTCAAACCAAAACCATGAAGGAAAACATTTAGCAGGAGAAAGGATAGCCTAACGTTTTTTGTTTTGCTTTGTTTTTTTTCTTTTTCTTTTTATATTATCACTTTCTTTTTTTAATTGAGGTATAACTGACATAACATTATTAGTTTCAGGTGGACAAAATAATGTTTCAGTATTTGTACACATTGCTAAATGCTCACCATAGTAAGTCTAGTTATTACAGAATTCTTTTTTTTTTTTTAAGATTTTATTTATTTATTTGAGACAGAGATAGATCACAGGTAGGCAGAGAAGCAGGCAGAGAGAGAGAGGGAAGCAGGCTCCCTGCTGAGCAGAGAACTCGATGTGGGGCCCATCCCAGGACCCTGAGATCATGACTTGAGCAGAGGCTTAACCCACTGAGCCACCCAGGTGCCCCTAGTTATAACAGAATTCAAATGTATTCCTTGGCTCTCAAATGGAAAAGCTTTTCCTGAGGTAACAACTTATACTTACTTTCTAAATTAATAGTATTTCTATAAAATAAATCATATAAAAGATAAATATCTTCACATGGATAATAATGCTTGGATGGAACTTTTTAAATGAATTATTTATTGATTTGTTCTATGCCCAAGTGTTCTGGCATTGAATATGCAGCTGTAGCAGTACTTTATGCAGTATTTTAACATAGCTCCCCCATATTGATATGGAACCTCAAGTCAGAGACTTGTATATATCAGATGTCTCTCATGACTTTTTATCCAATTTTCTTGTTAATTTTCTCCTAAGGTATGTAACTGACACACTCCTTCATTGTAAAACTGTGGAGGATGTGATTTCTAAGTCGTTCAGTAGAAACCACAGAGTCTAGATCAATGTTTGACAGTGTAGATGCTTAAAGTTTTTCAAGTGAATTAAGTACAGATACCCAAGTACCTTAATTAAAATCTCCTAAGTAAAGTAATCATCAAGATACATGTGTAGGATATACAATCAAATGTTCAAACTGGAGACCTCTGAATGAAAGGCTTTCTTTATGAATTATGAGTTTTCTAAGTTGTCTTAAATGTGTTACTATTCTAGGAGACATTTTCCTAAAAGAGAAATCTACCTTTACCTGTAATTTTTTTTTAATTTCAATGGTATTTCTATTTTGCATCTTTAGAATAAATTGTTCCACAGGAAAAATATACTAATTTAAAGAGAAATGAAAATAGTTTCTTAACATTTTTTGTAATAAAGTTCCTCTATTTTTAAAACTCCAGGTAACAATACTGTCCTACATATGTTAGGACAACTGTATCAGACAAGATGTTCTTTATATGTGTATCATGACTTTTCAACTTTTAAATATATTTGTAGAAAACTCCATTCTCTTATTGTTTATATCCTAAGCAAACTAATCTTATTGGATAATTCTATTTACAGTATTTTCTTAGGGGAAGTATCACTTTTGTATTGTTCATGTTTTTTGAGCAATCAATTTCCTCTTATTGTCTGGCTATGATATAGCAGAATTTTATGGGATTTCTCAAATGGATGGCTAGCTTTTCAGCAGACGTTTACAGCTCACTTTTACAAGGCCACAGAATACTGTATCAATATATTATGAAATCATAACCTCTACTCAGCTTTCACTGCCTAAGATATTCACTAGGTCCTGCAAGTTTACTGTAATTGGTGGTTTAAGATGAACCAAAGGGGTTTAAGAAACCCACAATACTTTCACATGAGCGCATTCTCTTAGTATAATACAGCAGCTGATATAAGTTATCATAAAGGAAAAAAAGCTGCATCTAAATTTTTTTAGATGCAAACTTTGCTCATTAAGTATTTGTTAAATTTGTTAAATTTGATCCCCCATCTGCACAAAAGAAATTGAAAATGAGATTATTTTATATTTCAAATGATTTCTTTAAAATCTATGTGTGATAAAAAATTATATCTACATTTATGGAAAAATAAATGTTTGGCATAAGATTGTTTTCTATAATATAGATCTCACTGTATATTTTCCATATCAGTGTTAACCCTAAATGTCAATAACTAGAAAAATTTAACTATGATACACAGGGAAGACATATTACATATTTGTAACTGTATTTAACTTGGCCCATTATACAGATCTTTGCATTGAAATAATGATGCAGAAATAATATGCCATGCGGATGTTATATTTCAAATTTTTTTTTTTAAGATTTTATTTATTTGACAGAGAGAAACACAGCCAGAGAGGGAACACAAGCAGGGGGAGTGAGAGAGGGAGAAGCAGGCTTCCCGGCCGAGCAGGGAGCCCGATGTGGGACTTGATCCCGGGTCTCTGGGATCATGACCTGAGCCGAAGGCAGTCGCCTAACCAACTGAGCCACCCAGGCGCCCCTATATTTCAATTTTTAATTTAATTGAACTCAGCTTAAAAGAATTTTTAGACTAAAACATGTCACCAGCTTTTTAGCTTAAAATTTTATTTTTTTATTTTTATTTTTATTTTTTTTTAAAGATTTTATTTATTTGACAGAGAGAAACACAGCCAGAGAGGGAACACAAACAAGGGGAGTGAGAGAGGGAGAAACAGGCTTCCTGCCGAGCAGGGAGCCGGATGTGGGGCTTGATCCCGGGACTCTCAGGATCACCTGAGCCAAAGGCAGTCGCTCAACCAACTGAGCCACCCAGGCGCCCCTTAGCTTAAAATTTTAAAAAAAATTTCAACATTTTCAAAAAAATTCAAAAACTTTCAAAAACAATCACAAAATTTGTGAAAAAGAAAAAAGAAAAAATTAGTGAAAATGATCAGAAGAATATAGGACTTACAAATTTATAAATTGTATGAACATATTTATTTTTCCTATTTCTGACAATATTAAATTGGTCATAAAATAATAAGAATATCAAACAGAAGATGAGCAATTTAAACAAGCTTTTGGAAGGTGGAACGTGGATAGTCAGGTGTTTTAGAGATAATCTAATAGAAAGCTGAAAAAAAAAAAAGAAAGCTGAAATATAGGCTGCCTGAGTGCCTTCAGTTCAGGGATCTTGGGATCAAGCCCTGCATTGGGCTCCCTGCTCAGCGGGAAGCCTGCCTCTCCCTCTCTGCCACCCCCCCCTGCTTATATATATATAAATATATATATTATTAATATATATTATAATATATTTATTTATATATATTATATATATATAAAACTATATATATATGTATTTTTTTTAAGAAAGCTTAAATGTGTCTGCCTATTGAGTAAGGAAGTGAATTAGTTTTCAACACTGTGGACAAGTCCATAATTAGCTAGAGGGACAAAAACATAAGAATATTAAAAATATGAGTAAGAAAAGGCTAGAACCAATATACCATCCTTATACTAAAGAACCAAGGTAATCAAGCTGTTGTATCTCCCTAAGAAGCAGAAAATTTATTCTGTGAGAAAACATTAAAACTTTTCAGATCAAATCAACAGACAGAGTTCTCATTCTGAAAACAAAAGCCATTATAGAAACTTAAAATGCTAAACAGTAAGACCTTCAAGATCCTGGCTGTTTTTAATGCCTCATTCTTAATTATGAAGGGACAACTGTGCTCATGCAGCTCTGAGGAAAGATTTTTGCATGAATGAGAGAAACCAAAACCAAGAAACTTTAAAAATGAACTTAGAGAAAATTGGCAATAGAGACCAGATAAAAACAAATCAATATGGTTAATATCCTCAGAAATACTAGAAAGTTTATTAAATCCATAAAATAAGTACAGGATACTTTATAACAGGGACATTCCATAACCAAGGAAGTAAAAAAATATAATAACCATAGAACATTCATTTGAAGATAAAGATGATGATTTCTCCAGTGAGTAGAATGAAAAGACAGAAATAGAAGATGGATGATATTAGGAACTAATGCAATCAATCTAGATTTAATCCCCCAAACTTCTAGAAATAGAAAACTACAATGGGAGTTAGTTATCTGGCAGATTGTACAAGGTGATTCCCAGAATGAAAGGGGAAGGTAAATATTTTTTTTTCATTCAAATAGAAGATCTAATTTTCAGGACATTTAGTGAGAATTAACCCACAGGAAGCACAATTAGAATTTCTAAACCACTGGGATTAACCAGGTGACTCAATTTAAAATGTTCTCCCTTGCTTACAACATGACCCATGGCAGGACTGAAGGGCCCCCCAAAATACTCCCTACCACCATTTCTTCAACAGTTTGGACTTTACCAATATAAACTGCATAAGAGAGCAGTCTTAGAAGATGGGTGTGATTGATTAGTTCTTCCCTGGAAGCTATCCAAATAATCCCAACTGTGTCCCTTTTCTTGTTTATCTGATATGCAAAGCAATTCCCAGTTTCCCAGGTAATCTGCCAGCATTTAGTCTCATCTACATTCTGTTCAGTGTGTCTCTTAATATGAATCCAGTTTCTAACACTTCCTAACCCTGTCAACACAAACTTTTCTTGATGTTTGGCTGAACAAAAAATCTGTCATCAACCAAATCCATGAAATACAAATATTTTCAGAACATTTCTAAGCTTTTTGAGAAAACTAAAGCCTGAATGTCAGATGAACATACTATTTTCTCCTACCATATGTGTCCTGACGAGAAGGGAGACTAGACCCTTAATTAATTTTTCATTACCACTTGGATGATATTGTTTCATCCTCCCTGAAAAATCCAGCAACTTTGACACAAATTATCACTCCAATTCCTTCTCCTTTACCTTGCACCTTCCTGGCCAATATTCTAAGTCAATTAAATATTTTAACAGCTGGCTCACTATTTTTTAACCACTAAACTTATTATCATCCTTGATTTAAATACCTCTATTTTCCAGATTTTCAGTGGTCTTGCCTTCCATGCCACTAGAGCCATGTATTACCATCCTTGTCACTGTTAGTGTAAGGTTTTTTGTCGCAAATAGAACAGAGACTGCAAAGGCAAACAGAGTCCAAAGAGTGAGCTTTATTGCAAGCACCGTCGGGCGAGGTTCCGCGACTCCAGAGAGGAGAGTCAGGGAAGTCGCTCCTGGGTTGGGGAGTGTAAGGGTTTTTAAGCCTTATGGGTTCCAGGTATGGATTTAGGTGGTTTTTTCCCCATATTGGGCAAGGGAACATCGTGTCCCCAGGTGATTGGTTGGGGGTGGGGAAGGTCCAGACAATGGTGGGTGGTCCCTGGCTGGAAAGTCAGATATGGGAACTTTCATTCCCCCCCCCCCCCAGGTTTCAATTTTACTGGAGATGACATGGTGGCTGGGGCTGCTTTGGCGGGAAGATCAGCCATCTTGACCCCGTCTGGGATGCCCGCCATCTTGGGTGCCCCTGTCTCTCAGCCAGCCCAACAGTTAGTAACTGTTCCACTTCTAAAGCCTAGATTTCAAGACTTAACACTTGGGATAAAAGAAGGAAACTGAAGGCTGATTTTAAATCTGCCTTCAATTATGTGAAACATTCTTTCACAAAATAATTAATCTTTAAGATCTTAAATGAGATTTCTTTTTTTTTTTTTTTTAAAGATTTTATTTATTTGACAGAGAGAAACACAGCCAGAGAGGGAGGCAGGCCGCCTGCTGCGGCGTTCTATCCTGGGAGTCCGGGATCATGACCTGAGCTGAAGGCAGAGGCTTAACCACTAAGCCACTCAGGTGCCCTGAGATTTCTTTTTTTTATTGTGTTATGTTAGTCACCATAAAATACATCAGTAGTTTTGATGCAGTGTTCTAAGAGTCATTGTTGATGTACAACACCCAGTGCTCCATGTAATACCCACCACCAGGCTCACCGATCCCATCACCCCCTCCCCTCTAAAACCCTCAGTTTGTTTCTCGAAGTCCACAGTCTCTGATGGTTTGTCTCGCCTTCCAATTTCTCCCAATTCACTTTTCCTTTCCTTCTCCAAATGTCCTCCATGTTATTCCTTATGTTCCACAAGTAAGTGAAACCATGTGATAACTGACTTTCTCTCTTGACTTATTTCATTTAGCATAATCTCCAGTCCCATCCATGTTGATGCTAAAGTTGGGTAGTTATCCTTTCTGATTTAAATGAGATTTTTTAAGCACAATTTTGGAAAGATAGGTGAGTGATTTATAACAATAAAAAAATGTAGATTTTTTAAAATTCTAGATATTTTTAGCACAGATTTTAGCTTAATGCATAAAAACCTTGTCATTTAATGACTGTGTTTTCTAAGAAAACATTAAGTAGATACGCTGTAGTCATTGCTACTGTAGGTCAAAATGGCAAAACGAATCCTGAGGAAATAAATCATGCTACACTTGAAGAAATTACATGATTGCATTAATTTTTAAAGTCCCTGAGAAAGAGAAATAACATTTTCTTGTTGTTGCAAAGGGATTTATCTATCATTTCTAACTGGAAACCTTAAGAGACTAGAATGAAAATATATAAATCTTGACAGAATTGTTTTAAGAAAATCTGTTTTATTGAGACTCTGAATGTATTCAGAAAATTTTTCCATTTTAGGTTATGAAAACTTTTCAGCTTCCTTTGCATTATTTTTTACATGCTTAAGTTTTCATTTTTGTATTAATTTAATGTTTATGCTTTAAATTTAGAAACAATTAAGTGCTATCATGAAAATAAGTACCTAAAGCTTTACAATGTTCATTCTCATAAGTTCACAAAAATGGGTTGTAAACTGAAATGCCATTTCCTTATAACTATGGCATCCTGCATACTGTTTTAATGACAAATGCCAGTATAAAGTTTTCCCAAGCATCAAAAATGCTCTAAACAAAAACACATTATAGTATTATATATTTGAATTGATAGCCTGCAGAGCTAAGATAACAGGCTTCTGTCATTTAATAAGTTGATATAAATGGCTCTGTAAACTCTGTATTATTTCTTTATTACTTGCTATGATATTGTGTGGGTACATCACTTATCAAATTGTAAGTTTCAACGTGTTATCTCAGGTTAAAATGAAAGCCTTAGTCAAAAGCTTATGTGGATTTTATTGCCATCGATGAGGTTTGCCTTTACATCAGGGTAGTACAAAAATAACCTTATTTTATTATAGCAACATGCTAAAGATAAGAAATGAAAAAAACCTGTCACATAATTTTTCTTCCATTAAATAAACACCTTTTAACTTAAAAAATTAGGTGGTTAAATAAAGGTATCATAAAAAAGATTGTGAATACCCATGCTTTCATTATGAGGTTTTAATTCAGTGTTGACTTTGCATTATGGTATATCGTATACTATTAGATGTTATAGAAAAGAATGTCTGAAGTTACATTCTTCTTTTGCTTAATATTACTGTTTGATAGTTAATTTTATAGTTATAATTTTGCTCAGTATTAGAGGACAGCTAAACAGATTTTTTTTTTTTTTGAAAACGGTGTCATAATTTACTCACATCATTTAAATATGCCCTCCTTTTTTATAATTGGGAATATTGCTGAATATGACTTGGCATAATATAACTGAAGATGCATTGGATTAATATTTGGAAATTGGTGCTTATGTTGGCTCAAAGAGTAATTATGTCTCTGAATAAGCTAAGAGTTGATGGGTGTGCCATATGCATGCATAAATGATGCTTTCATCCTTTGCATCTGTTCATATTAATAATGATAATTCTTAAACAGTGATTTTCATCTTTAAGAGTGTTACAAATGCCAACTAATTAATTAATCCCTTAAGTGCTTAATTGCATATAGGCAATTAAATACACTCTTTGCCTGCAAAGGTTACAGAGCAAAAGTTAGAAGGGAAATCATATCAGTTTTGATTTTCTAACCCATGGTTTGAAGATGTGACTTTCATACAATTTTGTAGAAACACCCTCAATAGCCCATTTCTGAAATTCTATTTGCAGAAAATTATTTCCACAATATTAAGAAATGCTATGTAATTATTCATATAATTCCTATTTTGAGAATTACAAAGAACATTAACATATTAAAGCTGTTCATTTTTATGAACTACAGAACATCAGAAATTTAGTTGGTCTTTGAGTTTTCTTTTTCATAAGACCCAGCAACACCCCTTGGAACAAATCTTGTCTGGAAGGACTTTTGGAGATGACACAGTTTGTTTTATGATACACTTAAGAAGTTGGAAATTTATTAGTTATGTTCTTTTTCTAACTTGGCTGCATGCTCTTCTGTATTCAGAAGACTTCGCAAGTGTCCAGCCTTTCAAATGGTTCTGAATATTATTTCAGATTTAATATGAGGAAACTATTATGAAATCAAAACAACAAAAATCAATTCCCAACTGTCACTGGCCTATCCATAATGATTCACTGCTAATATTAAGTCTTCCCATACTAGTGTTTCTAAATAGCACTTTTTGCATTTTAGTTGAGGTATTTCTTCATTTTGAGGGATTTCATCACACTGCAAGAGGTTTAACATTCTTAATCCCATTCCCAGCTTCTCTCTGATTTTCATACTGAGATATAGAATGCCAATTATTATTTTACAATTGTTTGCCTTGTGTCCTCAATGCGTCTATGCTTGTAGGGCTCATGTCTCATAATCGTGTGGCAATTTGTACAGTTTTTTATACACACGATTTATTCATTAAAGATTACTGATTTACAAGAAAATCTACTGTAGAATTGAAACTTATATTAGAAACTGTTTTCCCTAAGCAAATTAACATTGTAGAACATTGTTTTAACTTGTGTAAAAGCTGGCGAATTAACTTGTGCACATTATAAAATGGAAAACAAAAACTCCATTGACAAATGTGCTTAGTAATGACTTAGCCTGTTTTGTTCATTTCACAGAAATTAGCGATATCCATATTGCACTAAGGTAAGTGAACAGAGGGTCAGTTATAGGGGATAATTTATAGTAGTACATTATGGAAACACAATGACTATTGTAAAAGTAATTAGTGAATAGATGGTCAAGACAGAAATGGTGTATGTCTTTGTGTAAGTGTTAGACTTAAAAGGGGGTCGGTACTGTCTTCTATTAGATACAACTTACCTTACCTTTCTCCATTCTAATTTATTCTGTCCTACCAATTGTTATTAAGGTTGACATTAAGGCTATCTGAGTTATATGTTGTTATATGTGCTGCTTTTCTATGTATCTGTATCTATGCAATGGTAAACTCTTTGAACGTTTATCAGTGTATATGAATAACTTGAGTACAAAAATAAGCTTATGGTGGATGTTATCTATATTACCAATCACCTTGAAGAAAATTTTATCTTTTTGCCTAAATACAATAACAAAAAAGGAATGACTATCACGCCATAAAAATATGTTGTATTTTTGTCTTCTCCATAAAAACAGCTTATGTAAATTAAGTGTGTAAAATATTCATTCACTGATGCACCGTAAGTGCCCTGAGTAGAAATTTTCAATACAGTTACCAGAATTATTGGGATCATGGCAACAGATCAACTGGATTGCTAGTTTGAGAGCAAAGCCAGACTGTAAAAATTCTGTAACGGTAAAAATCACACGAAAAGTTTTTATTTCATGATACATAATTTAGGAAAGTAGCTAAAGATGCAGAAGGTCAAGTTTTGAGAGCACTGGTTATCTGAACTCTTTGAAACATATTTAATTTTTATGCTATTAGACCAATGTGTTCTATGTTACAGTTGCTCCAACATGCTGGGAGATATTAACTACCTTTGTTAATACGGAGCAAGAATTTAAAAAATCTACTCTAAACGTGGTGGAATGTGATCTACACCATACTGAATATTATTTAGAGTGAAAACTTTTTAGCCATGTGAGATAATTAGAACAAATTCACATTTTCTTGAGTAGAACATCATTACCCAACAATGTGGTAAAGATAAATGGAAAAGGAGAAGAGTTATAACTCTTTGGTCCAGAAACTGCCAGAAATTATAGCCTCTTTATACGTGATATTCTCTCAATATGGCTATTCAGTGTTCTATTTTCTCATCACTAAGTTGGGACTAATAATAACACCTATTTCAGAGGACTGTTGTGAAGGGTATTTAAGATAATATATGTAAATGCTTACAAAGAATAAAGACTGTACTAAATGCCTAATTAAAATAAGTTATTGTTAAATATTATTGTACACAATTATAGGATGTAACTTGAAGAGAGGTTTTGCTGTCTAAAACACCTTTCTTCTTTTCTATAAATCCGCCGATGATAGAAATTGACATTGTAACTAATTTCTTTTTGTTAAATGACTTGTTAAAAATACTACTTGGAAATACAGGATATCACTTCATTGTAACTTTGGTGAGAAAGGTTTATATAAAATCTCTCCCAATTGAAGATAATGATCATGTTTTGATTTTGGAGTTTAAAAGTTTGAGAAACTTATGAAGTAAAGCAGTGCAAACTGCAGTTGGTATTTTGGAAAATGCTGGCAACACTGTCACTGGATAGGTAGGAGGAGGCTTAAAATGACGGAAATCGCTAAAAACTGAATCTAAAATGTTTCAAATTTTCCAAAGGGAAAAACAAATAAGAAATGGCTATTTTTAAGAAACTTCACTTTGTGGTGCATATGAATTTGATCTAGGTGATATCCTCTCAAATATGAAAAAAAATCCTTCATATAGGAAAAGGGTTTACTTAAATAGTACATGTAATCACTATTTTATGCACACATTCTTTTTTATTTTAAGCGTTTTTTTTTTTTTTTAAGATTTTATTTATTTATTTGACAGAGATAAATACAGGCAGAGAGGGAACACAAGCAGGGGGAGTGAGAGAGGGAGAAGCAGGCTTCTCACCAAGCAAGGAGCCCGATGTGGGGCTCGATCCCGGGTCTCTGGGATCATGACCTGAGCCAAAGGCAGTTGCTTAACCAACTGAGCCACCCAGGTGCCCTAAGTTCACATTTCTAAACCTATAAAAGATTTATTTAAAAATTAGTAAGACTTTGTGTAATTACCATACCCATAGCAAATGACCTTAAAATGGTATTAGATTTCATTTTAACAAAAAGTAGAGCTAAAATTATTATTAAATAATAAAACAAATTTTAAGTTATCAGGAACTTTAAATTAGGTGATAATGTAAATTGCATACAGCAGTCTCTCCACTCTAACTACAGTCATCAAATAGTCCAAAGAAATTTTCTTTTCTGATTACCCTCTAGAATATTACAACCTTCAAAAAAAAAAAAAAAAGATTTCTCAATTTAAATTTCCTTCAGATCCCTACCATTTTGCTAATTACTGTACCTTGTCCCCTTCTCTGACATTTTGTCAGTTTTACTGAGGTAATGGTTGCATATATTATAGAAAATTTAGTTCTGAAAGTCTAATCTGATAAAAAATTTACATAACTGTTGATTGCAAATCAAGTCTCTGAGGAGGTAGAATGGCAAACTAAGCAGCTGAAAACTTCTCAAGACTTCCTTCTTCTTTTTTAAGTAAATTCTGCACTAACATAGGGCTCAAACTCATGAACCTGAGATCAAGAGCTGCATGCTCTACCAACTGAACCAGCCAGCTACCCCTCAAGATTTTCTTCTTGGAATAATTTCTTAACATAGGAAATAGTAAATAGCAATTCCCCACTTAAACATATCTAATAATATGCAATTCATTACTTTCTTTATTAAACTGGAATTAAAATTTTGCTCTAGGATGAGCTACTTCATATTTAATATTTAAAAAGGATACATCCAAAATTTCAGTTAAAGCTGTTGGCACAGATTTCTATTAGATTTTTGCCCAAACTTGAGTTCCTTAGATACACATTTTTAATTAGTAATGTTAATTTTTTGGACAGATTTTGTATTGTTAATTTTTTGGACATTGCTTAAGTAAAATGATATTGAACAAGAAAACTACATTGTGGCTTATCTAGCTTAATATTGATGTGATTATTTAACATAGTAAAAGAAAGCAGAAACATGAGTAATTAAAAATTCCCATACCTTTTGTTGGTTACTTTTTTCTTTCCTAATTTTCATGCATTAGTGGTCTAGGTAGATTTACTAGGGAGTCTATAAGAGATAGGATTTTATGCAGCACTCATTCTATATTTTGTAGAATTCCCTGCTAAAATAAATTTGAGAGAGTGAAACGGGGACTTCAAACCATTCAAATCTTTCTTCCTTGAGTGCGGACAAATAGGTACTAGACTTACCTCTGCATCAGTCCCAACTGCAAATGGAAAAATATGGGCAAAGGGCGACCAGAATTGAACAGACCCTGAGAAGGCCACCCCTGCCTAAGTTTCATCTAACACGCCTACATCTACCTATGTTCATCTATGTAAGGCCAGCAGGGAGCCAGAAAGTCTGACTGGAGAGTGCTGACTATTTTGTAAGTCAGTACATTTACCCCCAAATTAAGTGGAACTATGGCCCAGTAGGTACTGCACCCAGAGAAATGGACAATTACTCTTTATCCCACAGGAAGCACTCGGTATAATGGAGGAGATGGATTTTGACGTTGTCTTTAGAACTAGGAATGGCAAAATCAGATTCTTTATGGCTTTCTATTTTTAATTAAAAATAAACACCCAAATAAAACATAGGAAAATGTCGATGGTTTCTGCATTTTTTGACAATTGAAACAGAAGTGTAATTCAGTAATGTTTTCAATCATTTCAGAAGAAAATACCACATTCCAGCTTCAACTATAAAGCATGTGATAATTATGTTCAGTAAAGAGTTTAAATGCTGTTGAAATTAAGTTATGTATTTAAACTGTATTATTTCAAAACTTCCCATTCATAGCTATTATCCAAGAGGAAAAAGTTTCAGAAAATACTGAATTGCACCTTTGTGATGATGATGTCATAAAACAAAAACAAGTATTCTTGCGTACTGTTGATGGGAGCATGATTTTTTAAAAAAAGATTTTATTTATTTATTTGACAGAGAGCACAAGTGGGGTAGTGGCAGAAGGAGAGGGAGCAGCAGGCTCCCTGCTGAGCAGGGACCCTGATGCCCGGGGCTCAGTCCCAGGACCCTGAGATCATGACCTGAGCCGAGGGCAGCTATTTAACCAATTGAGCCACCCAGTCAACAGAAGGGAACATGACATTTTTATAATGGGAAACAACATGGCGATTTCATTTCTTTGTACCAACTCAAAAGGACTAAAAACATGTTCACATAAAATCTTGCACATAAATGTTCATAAGAGTACTATGCATAGTAACTGCAAACAACTCAAATGCCCATTAGGTGATGGAGAGATAAATGAAAGTACTGCATCTACACAGTGAAACATTATTCAGCCATATAAAAGAAGGAAATGCTGATACATGCTATACCAAGGATGAACCGTGAAACCTTACACCAAGTAAAAAGAACCTGACAGAGAGGCCACATACTGTATGATTTTATTTTCATAAAATGTCTTGTAAAGGCAAATCTCAATCAATACAGATAGAAAATAAATTAGTGGTTCCCAGGTCCTGGGGGGAAGAATTGAAGAGTGACTGCTAATGGACATAGGGCTTCTTTTAAGGTGATAAAAATTTTCTAGAATTAGATAGTGGTGATGATTGTACAGTCTTGTGAATATGTTAATACTTTTTGAATTGAACATTTTAAGAAGGTGAATTGCCCTTGTTAACATATTCTGGAGAATTAGAAATATTAACAAATACATAAAAATGGTTAATTCAGGATATTTGTCATGCCAAGTAGTTGATAACAACATAAAAAATATTAGAAGAGACTGAATATTTTCTAAATAATAATGACAAAACTGCTAGTATGTTTACTCTATACTAGCTTTTGGTTAAGCACGTGGTATACATTGCCTTTGGTAGGTATTAATTTTCTCATTTTATTAGAAAAGAAACAAAGGCATGAGAGACAGTGACATGCCTAATGCAGCACTATTTGCATTTATTACTTCAAACCACAATCACACGTTGGAAAATGCAGTCCTCTCACGCAGAGTAAGTGAGTTCTGCATGTCATGTTATGCAGGGATGTTTAGGCTAGTATTCTGGGAAGCAGTAGAGTACTGTGATTGAAGCCATGTGTTCAAGAGCCACAGATCACACCCAGATCTGACATATGTTGGCTTAGTTGCTGGGCCAAGTATTTCCTTTCCTGTTCCTCAGTGTCCTTCTTAGTCGGTGAAATGGGGATAATAATTCCCAAGTTATAGAGTTTGATTATCAAGTGAAATAGCTTGTGTAAAGTGGTTAGCATGAACTCTAATATGTAGACCACAAGTGATCATGAATTTTGTGTTTCAATTTGACTAGGCCACATTATCCAAACACTTCATCAAATATTATTCTAGATGTTTCCCTGAAGGTATTTTTAAAGATGATAACAACATTTAAATCAGTAGAATTTGAGTAAAGCAGACTAAAGTATTATCATCCATAATGTGAGTGAGCCTCATCTAATCAGCTGAAGCCCTTCATAGAAGGAAAATTGATGTCCCTTGAAAAAGAGGAGATCCTGCCAGCAGACTGTCTTTGAACTCAAAGACCCTCCTCTGGGTCTTTAGCCTGCTGGCCAGCCTTGTAAAACCTGGACTTGCCAACCTTCATTTCTGTGAGACCAATTCTTTTTTTTTTTTTTTTTTTTTAAGATTTTATTTATTTGACAGAAACACAGTGAGAGAGGGAACACCAGCAGGGGGAGTGACAGAGGGAGAAGCAGCCTTCCCGCCAAGCAGAGAGCCCGATGTAGGACTTGATCCCGGGTCTCCGGGATCATGACCTGAGCTGAAGGCAGTTGCTTAACCAACTGAGCCACCCAGGCGCCCTGTGAGCCCAATTCTTAAAATAAGTTCCTTGTCCTCTTTCTCTCTGTCTCTTGCTGTCTACCCACCCACATGCAGACACCCTATCGGTTGTTTCTTTGGAGAACCCAGACTAACACACCCTAATAAAGTTTGCTTTCATTATTAAAAAGAAAGATAAATTTCCAAAAATATATTTTACAATCCCATTTTGCAAATAATAAAGTTATATTTATGTACATGCCTGTCTCTTTTAGAGAAAAATGTCAAAATTGCATATGAGATTGAGTAAAGGAGACATAGGTTCAGACTTTCTATTCTGTATACATCTGTGTGGCCTACTGTGATTCATAAAACAAAGCTTTTGTAGTTTGAAAGAAAATGTATATAAAATATTTATTTATTTAAAATATTTTATTTTTTAAATTAACATGTAATATATTATTTGTTTCAGGGGTACAAGTTTGTGATTCATCAGTCTTACACAACACCCAGCTCTCACCAAAATACATACCTTCTCCATATCAAATATTTAAACTTTAAAAAAAAAAAAGATTTAAAAACCAGCAAAGCCAAAAACAAGAATCATGAACAAAACATCTGGGACGAATCTGTTATGTCAGATTGGACGCAAGGTTACTTTCAGTTGGGTCATATCTGGCAATGAAATGCTAGCAAGAAGAAGGGTGAAGTGGTGTTGTGGCCTAAACCCAGACATCAAAGTAGAGAATCATTGAAAAACAAGTGGAATACTGAATTATCACTTTTTTCCCCCCAAGTCTTGGTTTCCAGATACCATTTGATTTTGTGAATGATTTACAAAAGTTTTTTAGAGATTCTTACTTTATACAATAATATCTAAACTGAAACTGACAGAATGCCTGCTTGAACTGTATCAGAGAATTCAACATACTGAGGAAAATTTCTTCAGCTAATATTATGATTTTCAGGTGAACTGACATGTAACATTCATTTTGTTGAGACTTGCTTAAACTCTCTAAAAGGTCCCCCTGATAAACAGGCTGATATTTCTAAGAAGTAAAATGATTTCTTCCCTTAGGTTTTGAAGGTCTGTAATATTTCGCTTTAGCCCATATCTGAAAACTAATTCCTGGTGAAAAGTCTTACTAAAAGTCATACAGCAAATTGACAGCAAAGCCACAAATAGAATTTAGTAATTCTTATTTTCAGGTCCAGACTTTAATCATTGAACCAGACGAGTTGCCACTTTCTCTGACTGATCACCCTTAGCATTTAATCCTTCTTCCAAGAGTCCCATTTATAGAGGTGATATAATTCACAATTTCTGCATGGCTCACATGACAGACAAAGGCATGTGCGGGATTAATTTGCTGAGGATGACAAAAATTACAAAACTGAAATAGTTTGGGAGAATAAACTCAAAAATGCTTGATATTTCTGAATGGAAAACCGCCAAGAAAATGACAAAGATGTGCAGTATGTCACTGCAATAATCTGTAGTCTCACTTACTCTATCAAATGCACACAGTGGTTGGAAAATAGATAGCAAGAAATTATTTACCAGAGATGCTGATGCATAAAGACATATTTAAACTCAAAGAATACATTTCTATCAGCTTGAGGGCTAATGTCCTCAAACCTGCAAGAACTAACTCTTCTATATCCTGAAATTAGTATCCTAAGCTCCATGTAATAGCATAAAAAATGCAATAGCCAGAATAACAATGCACAGCTGTCACCGTGGATTCTAGGGCACTGTGTATGTTCTAAAAGGAGTGGATGCAGCTGCTACTTCCTGAATTGAAGTTAGGAAGCTGTTGCTTCTTAGCCACAAGCCCAGGACTTGATACCATTATTTTTTCCATAAGTGTAACAAGGAGGAATAGTATAAAATGTTGCTTAAAAGCAGTATGTTTCGGGGTGCCTGGGTGGCTCAGTTGGTTAAGCAACTGCCTTCAGCTCAGGTCATGATCCCGGAGACCCGGGATCGAGTCCCACATCGGGCTCCCTGCTCTGGCGGGAAGCCTGCTTCTCCCTCTCTCACTCCCCCTGCTTGTGTTCCCTCTCTGGCTGTGTTTCTCACTGTCAAATAAATAAAATCTTAAAAAAAAAAAAAAAGCAGTATGTTTCAAATTAAGTAATGATTTCTTGTTTGCAATATAGGTGAGTCAAGATAGAAAATTTTATTTATTTATTTTTAAAATTTTGCTGCATTCATCTATCTCATTTAATAGCTCAGCAAATTAAAACACTCTTCAGAATTTCACAATAAAACACCCTGTCTGATTAAATCTCTGATGAACTGAAATTGAGAGAGATCCAATATCAAGTCTAGATTAAACTGCGTCTTACTTATTGTTTGTTTTTTTTTTTAAGATTTTATTTATTTATTTGACAGAGAGAAATACAGCCAGAGAGGGAACACAAGCAGAGGGAGTCTGAGAGGGGGACTCCAGGGTCATGACCTGAGCCACCCAGGCGCCCCTTACTTATTGATTAGATATAGTTTCATGACACTGTGTGTTTGTGTAGGTACGTGTTTGTGTGCTTTCAATTTTTTTCTACCATGATTTAGTCTGGAAGATGTAGGAGATGGCAATGGTGGGCTCTTAAATGCAGAGATCTGTTATATGAGTTAGAAATAGCTCACATGAATACCTATTGTGAGGTTGTGTAATGTCCCTTGTCTACTCATTGTTGTGTAGTAGTGTAAAAAGACACTTAGAAATAAGTCTTCACAAAGTTCGGCAAGAGATGCTGCTTTCCCGGTGTGCCCAAAATGGATACCATAATTATAATTGTAATGGGATCCATACTTTGAGTGAAATCATATGGTAGAATCTACATACAGAAATATGTATATGTGTATATCTATATATAACTATATATATGTATAAATTCTTTAGTTGTTTTTTTCCCTAAATATTCTGTAAGTTTCTACATATGGAATTCCTGAAATTCAGTCAAGTATAACTTAATTTTGGAAAAAGTTTCTGAGATTTTTATCAATCATTTTCTTTTTTTGAATCCTGGTTTTGCATCAAATGATGTTACTCACTGAAAGCTCATACTATTTTAAGTCCCACCCATTACTTCATTTAAATTGTCATGTCCTTGTTTTCTACTTTTAATTTTTTTAAATTTGTTTTCTTATTTATTCCTTGAATACCATCTTGTGGATTCCATTGTCAGTCCTTTATATAGGATATTTAAAACGATCCTGTTCTCAGAAAATCTGCCTTTTAGAGTTTTAAAGGAGGAATTTAAAGTTCCATTTTGGACAAAATTCATTTTTTATATCAACACATATTAAAGTCATGAGGGAAGTAGACAGTTTGACAAATGAGTTTTGAGTTCAGGGAAACGGTTAGGTCTGCAGAATAAGCATCAAAGTCAAGTTCTGGAGCTTCTACACTTACCGGTAGGGAAGAAAAGGGGCCAGCAAAGGGGAAGGCATATGGAAGCAGGGGTATAATAGTGTCCCAAATGTCAAGTAAATATTATAAGATGAAAGGGACAAAGAATAGCCAAATAGAACTAAAAGCCAGTAAACTGTGGCTTAGAATTAACCACTGAATTTGGCTTAATGGAATTGTTATGAACTTGGTAAAATAGTTTCAGAAGAGGAGTAGAGATGAAGGACTGATTATTGTAAATAAAAGAATGAAAAACAACAAGGAAGTGGAGAAAAGTACAGACAATTCTTTCACTTGGCTTTACAGTAAAGATTTAAGAAAAATGGAAAGATAACTGAAGTGTTAGATAAGATCGAGACTTTCAACAGTTTCTAAAAATTGTTGGATACTGGGGCACCTAGGTGGCTCAGTCATTAAGTGTCTGCCTTCAGCTCAGGATCAGGATCATGATCCCAGGGTCCCTGGAACGAGCCCCTCACGGGGCTTCCTGCTTGGTGGGCAGTCTGCTTTTCCCTCTCTTAATCCCCCTGCTTGTGTTCCCTCTCTAGCTGTGTTTCTCTCTGTCAAATAAATAAATAAAATCTTAAAAAAAAAATGTTGGCTGTTACAGAACATAATTACTAGCAAACACAAAAATGAAAATAATACAAATTCTGCTTTCAGGGAATTTTGTATATAGCAAGATTATTTGTATAATTCATATTAATGTCACATAGAGAGAAATTAGCTTTTAAAGATCTTGATTTGGAGTTTTTCTTTGTTGACCTACAATTTTTAGTTATCTTTAATTATTTGGCAATGTAGAAATGAAGAAAAGCAACTAATCATAAAAGTTTGAACAGTACAGGGGCGCCTAGGTGGCTCAGTTGGTTAAGCGACTGCCTTCAGCTCAGGTCATGATCCTAGAGACCCGGGATCGAGTCCCACATCAGGCTCCCTGCTCAGCAAGAAGCCTGTTTCTCCCTCTCTCACTCCCCCTGCTTGTGTTCCCTCTCTGGCTGTGTTTCTCTCTGTCAAATAAATAAAATCTTAAAAAAAAAAAAAAAGGTTTGAACAGTACAATGTATGTGAAATCTAATTTTACTTTTATTATAAATCATTCAAATACAGAATTACAACAAATTGTATATTAGCACATGGTGCATAATCCTTTGAAGTTTAAGAATTTCCTTCTACTACCCATATGATTGGAGGTATGGTAAAATGTTTTTAATATTATTTTTATAGTTTTCTACTCCAGAAAAAATATCCTCAGGAAGTAAAGGAGGCCGGAACCTTAAGGGGGATTTATTAGGTATAATAAGAGAAAAATGCAATGAAATTTATATATGTAAATGGATTTCGTGTATTTTATCACAGTTGTGTTGTTACTGATTTTAAACTGAGAGTAAGACTTTTTTATAATTTGGCTTATATAAAGATATCTCTACCTGCATATTATTTTATATAAATTATTAGTGTGAATGCCTCATTCGTAATCTATTTTTTCCTCATATAATAGTGAAGCGATATACAGACTTTTAATCTTTATCATCTCCCTATCTCCAATCTACCAGAGTAACAAGGAAAAATGTGCTGGTTTCCTTGTGGTAATAATAGTAACATTGATCACTGTATCTTTCAAATGGACCTCAGCTTTCTTTGACAAGTTCATTCCTGAAATATTTTTCTATAAAGTTAGTAATTACTTTTTATAGACTTCCACATAGTATTTCAAGGGGAAGCATTCACTAAGTCATATTGGAAATAAATCTTTGCTGTGTATTTTTGGATTTTTAGGAAATCCTGAACTCTGTGTGCAAAAGAGATTTTTCAGGACACTCACCCTTTAAAAGACTTTCCTTGAATGCTGCTTGTGATGTTGCATTGGGTGGAAATACATTGTTTCCAAACTGGTAACATCACTAGCACCTAGGAACTCGTTAGGCCAAATCCTGAAGTACCACACCAGACCTAATGAATCATGGAACTCAGGACTTTGTGGTTTAACAAGCCTGTCAGGTGATTCTGATGTTTGCTAAACTTTAAGATCTCTTGTACAAAGAGAAGGCATAGTATAGTGAAAAAGGTGGTTTTAAAAAGATGAACGTCGTTATGCTTTTCCCTTTTGCTCTGTGAGGTTAGTACAGCTTATCTCAGCTGAAAAACTGTTTATACAATTTTTATACAAGAGTTAAAGGAATTAAATGCATTGATCCATTTCCCTCTAGTAAATTCAAAATTTAATTTCTTGGATTATTTCTATTGGTATTATTCACTTGTTAAACTTTGGTACGCTTCATGTATTTAAGTTTTCCTTCTAATTATCACATCCTCTTATAGCAGAAAGATGTCGCTTTCATTTTATTTTTAAGTTATCAAAAAAACCCTATAATCTGTGAATGTCACAGTGAAATTTAGGTAGACAGATAAATAGATATTTACTTTTACTCAGTTGTTTTCAATGTCATACAATGGACAAAAGGCCAGGATACAGGCTTGAAATCTAATTATAGCTTCTCTGATCTTCCTTCTTGTAAGTTTATATACTAATCTTGGAAGTATGAGGAATTCCAGAGGAAAAGTAAAAGTGCAAGCTCATGTCTGTCATCATTAGGTTAGACTTCCCTTAGCATATTTAATAATTTTACTGTCTGAAGACATTGGGATACAAAGGAGTATGGTCTGGTACTTCCCTAATGGAAAGCAACAAAAAACAGAAAAGATAACACTTCCTGAAATTACAGAAATTTTTCTCTAAAGAAGGATCCTGAAACAGTATGGCATTGGCACAGTGGGGCCTTCAAAAGGACAGTGCTCACTCCTTGCCAGTGTTTAGGATGGGAAAGGAGCCTTGGTAGTAACAGAATCCACAACCCTTTATAGATGAATAAGCCTAATACACTAATTAACAGATAGTACCAGAATGAACCATCACTAAATAGAAGTTAAGTGTAATATTAGTAGAATTAATGGAAGGTAATACACTAAGAAGACATATATAAGCAAATGAAAAATATTCCCTGAGGGGATCACAGGAAAAATTGGAACATATTTTAAGTTTATCTGGAGTTCCTTCTATAGCAAATGGATAACTACTAGAGAAAAGCTTATTACAAATAATACAGACTCATTTTCATTCCCAGGCTGATTTGGTCCACATAGATAACATTCACATAAGGGTCCAAATAGTCACTAGACATTGGCAAAACGGAATGGGATTGTGTACAAACACAGTATTGTCTCCTGAAGAATACTGGATACTTCTTCCTGTTTATAATGATATGAGGAGACTGAAGTACAACAATTGAAGAATTGTCCAGCTATGGCTTGACATTTTTTTTTCCCCCTATTTAACACGTTATCTCAGGGTGCCTGGGTGCTTCAGTTGTTAGGCATCTGCCTTTGGCTCAGGTCATGATCCCCAGAGTCCTGGGCTTGAGCCCCAGATCAGCTCCCTGCTTGGCGGGAAGCCTGCTTCTCCCTCTCTCACTCCCCCTGCTTGTGTTTCCTCTCTTGCTGTGTTTCTCTCTGTCAAATATAAAAAAAAATAAAATAAATGTTATCTCTCCTAGGGTATTCCTTTTATCTGACTCTTCTCCTCCCTTTCCCCTTTCTTACTAAAAACATAATATCTCCTTTTAGCTTTTTATCTATTTCCTCTCATATTATCTTATCTAGTGGGGAGGTTATAGGGAGCTCAAATGCTGGATCCTTAAGGCCGGTACAAGATTAGAGCGCCTGTTGGCTACAATGAAGGAATGCCTCAAGAGGGTGGTTAAGTCAAATAGAAGCAGACCTCCATCCTCCCTTCCTCGTTCCTTTTTCTTTTCTTTCAAGGAAAAGAGGACCTGAGGAATATATAACATTCAAAATAAGGAACTGAAGGCCTGAAGTACTAGAGCAGACAACATCAAGCCCTGTGAGACTGGAAAAGATGTGCTGGAATATGGTCCGTTTAAGTAACAGGAACAATAAGCATTTGACTTTGATGAATCCATTATATTTTTTCTTCCAAATAGCGCATTGAGAAAGACTTCAAAGATGAAAAAATAATAATAATTTAGCTTTTCTTAAAAAACATTTTAATAATAATAGGGTCCGTGGTCAAAGGAACAAGGCAGATACAAAAGCGAAGGCCAAGTAGGCTTTATATCGCGCCAAGCATCAGAATTTTACTGGCCCTGAGGCCAGGATCTCTTCTCTCTGGGGAGAAAAGGACCACGCCTGACTTCTTAGGCCAGCTTTTATAGGCATTCCCCCCAATTCACAAACTGACTAGGGTGACATAGGCACCTGAGCTGACCCACTCGCGTGGCTTGCCTGAGTTAATTTGCACGGTCGCTCCCTGGATGGGAGATTAAGGGGTGTAACTGGTTGGGCATCTCCCCCAACCTGGCTTGCCTTTGTTTTCCAGGGACCCTTTGTCCATAACACCAGGAGCTGTTTTTCTGAGTAGACAGGATGGACGCTTGGATTACAAAACTGGACCTTACAATTTATTCATTTGAAAGAGAGTGAGCACCTATGAGCAGGTGAGGGGCAGAGGCAGAGGGAGAAAGCAGGCTATCCCAGGGTTCTGGGATCATGACCTGAGCCACAGGCAGACATTTAACAACTGCACCACCTAGGTGCTCATAATTTAGTCTTTTCATTAACAGTTTGCTAACTTCTAGGGGGCACCTGGGTGGCTCAATTGGTTAAGTGACTGCCTTTGGCTCAGGTCATGATCCTGGAGACCTGGGATCGAGCCCCACATCAGGCTCCCTGCTCGGTGGGAAGCCTGCTTCTCCCTCTTTCATTCCCCCTGCTTGTGTTCCCTCTCTGGCTGTGTTTCTCTCTGTCAAATAAATGAAATCTTTAAAAAAAAAAAAAAAAAGAACAGCATCTTTCCTTAACTCTTAAAAAAAAAGTTTGCTAACTTCTAGAATCAAAGCTCCTTTGCATATGATTATTTTTTAAGAGTTTTTATCATATCACTCTGACACTTATCCTAACCTTACACGTCTAGTCATACATATTTAACCCACTAAGATCTGGAATATGAAGGATTATCAACATCATAAAGATCATATTATAGAAAATTGTCCTGTATCTGTAATTTATGCCATATTTTCATAGGGTATCTAATGTTCAACAAAACTGTGACTGTAGTAGAAACAATTTTTCTTTTTTAACAGATTTGTCAAAAATATGTGAATGTACAATATATATCTTTGTCATGTTTTATAACTGTCATAAGCCAGAGGCATCATGAAAGTATGATATTTAGGGTATCCCTAATGGGCTTAAATTATTGAAGACAGGTGCCTCCTAGAAAATGTGGCAATATAGTTGATTTGCATACATTTTCTTTGTTGCTAAGTGCATTAATATGTATGCTAAAATGCTTTTCTCTCTATGCTTCGTGACTTGGTGTCAAATGAAATGTATTTCATAAAATAAATGATGATAACATGGCTACCAAGGCTGAACAGTGTCACTGAAAAAATATATATATTTTCACATAATATATTTTATTGTGTTTATTTTGTATGCCAAAGGTTAATTATATCAGATGCTTAACTGTAATTCCAAATAACAAAGCCATATATCCGTGAGTCAGATAAGGGTGACTAAGAATGCTATTAACTAATCCACTACATTAGCTAGTTATCATTAACTCAATAGCTGGTACAATGCTGACAAAGCTTAAAGCCAAGTAGTTGTCACAGAGATCAATTCAATGAACCAATTTATTCTTAAGCTATAGACAAACTGTTGATTTTAATAACCTACCTCATTGGACTCACCTCTATAAAAGTTAGAAGCTATCCAATGTTATATTATTAAGTGGATACACACAAAATCTCCAAGAAAAAATATTAGTAAGTTTTATAAAATAGCTTATAAATTTGCAATGAAGGAGAAATACCTTTATGTTTTCCAATAGGATATCAAAATATTTCTAAATGCCGAAGAGTTTATAATTTCACTAGCATTCTGAGAAAAAATATCCCAGCTAGAAATAAAAGTCAAAATATCTACACAGAAGATTTCTAAAGAAACAACAATTCTTTGTGAGAAAATAGCGACCACAGTGTTTTCCAAATACGCCTCTCCAAGGCATAGCTCATCTTACCATATTCCATCCCTAACTTTAGTCTTTATTTTAATCCAATGTGGTTCAAGTTCCCCTATCAAACTTGCTATTTTCAAGGTCAGAATCTTTACTTTTCCAAATCCATTGTATATGTTACTTTAGCCATTTTACTCAGGTTCTAAAAAACATTTGATAAATTGATCACTCCAGTCTTCTTCATGCACCACATATGCATAATAGTCACATCAGATGAAATGCATGCAGTCATTTAGAATTATATACAGAACATGGAATAACTATTAATACAGCTATTTCAAGGTAAGTATACACTTTTATTAAGGCACAATTTTTTTTAAGGTTTTATTTATTTATTTGACAGAGAGATCACAAGTAGGCAGAGAGGCAGGCAGAGAGAGAGGAGGAAGCAGGCTCCCTGCTGAGCAGAGAGCCAGATGCTGGGTTCGATCCCAGGACCCTGAGATCATGACCTGAGCTGAAGGCAGAGGCGCCACCCAGGCGCCCCACAATTATTTTTAAACTTTTGAAAGATGTTTATGTTAAGCAGTATTTTAATATGAAGGAAGAAAAGTAGCTCTAGCTCGTTTAGCCTCAATATGGGTAGTATACAAGTGGTAAAGTGATACCAGTGCACTTACCAGTTTTCTATTTTCATGTAGTTTGTATATGTTTCAGGATATAAAGTTATTTTTAAAAGATCCAGAAAATCGTTTTCTATTAAAGAATCTGAAATTTAAAGTGTAAATAGAGTCAATCTCAAAATCATAGTCTTTAAGACCAGTATGATGAATCTACAATTATTTTTGGATTCTAAAATCCAGAAAATGTTCAGATGTGGAGTTTCAAATTCTATTTTCTTGTAAGTGGGAGAGAATAATACTGTTTATTGCTCTCAGCTAACTACATCTGGCTTTGTTACTTCATTGCATTTAAAATTCATGTTCAGAATTAGGTCTTTTGTGTTTCTGACATTACTGTTGTGAATCTGTAGAAGACTTCAGTCTCTCCTTGGGTCCACAGTCTTACCAAGATCTGCAGCAATTTCCCATTACTATACCTTTCTTGGAGACTTCTTTATCTTTTTACCAAGTAAAAAAGAGCAAATAAATGTGGCTCTTACCATCTTTGTCCTACTGAATTCCCTTTTTATCCATCTTCCTACTCCAAAAGGCATTAATTCACTTCTTTTTGTTTCATGAAGGTAATAACTGATACATTGTCCCAACATTCAACTGAATAATCAGGAATGATTATAGCAGGTTAGTTATTTGCTTAGGCCAGGAATAAGAAAATAGGCCCTCATCCCAATGTAGATACCATTTATCTGTTTATCTGTTTAAAAGTTTGGCTTTAATTTCCTAATAGAAACAAAATCAATTGTCCAGTATAGCTTTCAACTCTAATAGTTATTGAACTAACAATTATGTGATGTGAAAATGTTACCTTCTGTTAAGACACAGACAGACCTCAGTTTATTGCACTCGTATGCCTTGAGCAAGTCTCTGTACCATTCTTTTCCAACAACATTCTTCCTTTTTGTGTTTCTATGTCACATTTTAGTAATTCAGTGTTTCAAAGATTTTTATTATTGTTATATTTGTTGTGGTGTTCTGTTAGCTTTGATGTTACCACTTTGATTATTTTGGGGTGCCACAAACCACGCCCATATAAGACTCTCAACTAATTCCATAATTATTGTATTTGTTTTTGACTGTTTAAACAGCCAGCCAATCTCCCATCTCTCCCTTTCCTTTGGCTTCCCTATTCCTTGAAATGCAACAATATTGAAATTAGGCCAATTAATAAATCTACCATGGGGTGTAAGTGTTCAGATGAAAGGAAGAGTCATTTTTTTTGTTTTGTTTTTGTTTTGTTTTTTTTGGAAGAGTCATTTTGAATCAAAATCACTTTATTTATTTTTTTTTATTATTATTATTTTTTATTGTTACTAAATTTTTTTTCCAGTGTTTCAAGATTCATTCCCCATTCCCCACACCCAGTGCTCCACGCTTTAGGTGTCCCCAGTACCCACCACCAGGCTCTCCCATCCCTCCACCCCCCTCCCTCCAAGTCCCTCAGTTGGTTTCTGTGTTCAAAATCTCTGTTGTTTCGTTTCCCTCCCTAGATTACCCTAGTTCCCATTTGCTTTCCTTCTGCCACTGTCCTCCAGTTTGCCCCTCATGCACCGCAAGTAAGTGAGACCATG
>PITA01001226.1:134849-207732 GCA_004023965.1 Spilogale gracilis | reverse complement strand
AAAAGGTAGGGAGGGAACAGAAGGGAAGGAAAGAAGGAAGAAAGAGGGAGGGAGGGAGGAAGGAAGGCAGGGAGGAAGGGGGAGGGACGTAGGGAGGGAGGAAGGGAGAGGAGAACTATTGCCTTGTCAATTGTTGTCAAGGGGTTGCCTTGAGTATACTTCACCTTAAATCTTATTATCTTCTAAAATGACTCATTTATACATTTATTAACCAACTATTTGTTGAGACCTCTCATGTGCTCAGTGCTATTGGGCAGTGGAGACAATTAATGAATCAGACATTATTTCATTAAGAGAAATAAGGCATGCACATAAAGAACTAGAATATAAGGACAGAAGGCAAAGAATGCTATAAGGACATTCAGATAAAGAGTTCTCATAATTTGAAGGAAAAAGAGAATGCTTCCATTTAGAAGAATCAAATAATAGCTCTGAAAAAGAGGTAGAGTTTAACCATTAAAAGTTACAAAAGATGTCCAGGTAGAGGAAACAGCATAGCTTGAAGCACCAATGACAAATGATACATTTATAAGAGATGTGAGAAATAAGTGTGAAAAATAGGCTTACTCTAGTTTGGGGACAGTTTTAAAAACTAAGTTACAGATTGTCTGCTTCCTTCTGTAAAGCTGGGAAAGCTACTGACCGGGGCCAGGGACACTTTGAGCACAGCAGCAAAACCATACATCATGAACTCCTCAGACAGGAGGGCACGAGCTCCTGAAGTGGCCGAGAGCCGGGCCAGGGAAAGCAATGAAGTAATTCCTTCAACAGTCCAGGCCAGAACTAACATAGACCTGACCATTTTCCAAATAGTCTCCCAGACCCATCCATTTCACAATCTCCCCACTACTCCTATTCTAACGCGTGCTAACACACACATTCATGTTCTCCCTCTCTCCCTCTCTCCCCATCCCCCTCTTTCTCAGCCATAGTGAACCAAACTAGGTTCAGTGTCTTTCACAAGACATCACTTTAACCGTGTAGACCCAGCTATCAAAATACTCTGCCCGTCCAGGTTTTCTTGGCCTGGCTAAAAGTCTCCAGTTAACGTTACCTTCTGCAGGAGGGTTTTGTTTTGAAACTTCATCTTTGTTTAATGTTCTTTTGGCTGATTCCAGAGCATTTGTTACACCTTATCATAATTACATGTCGGCTGCCTGTTTCTTTCATTGGACCAGGCTCAATGAGAGTAAAACCATTAGTTTATTTTCCAGTTGCATTCCCAAAACAATACCGAGAATAGCATCAGGCTCATAACAAACATTAACTCGTATAGGAATCTTATGCAGCAAAATGTACGTTGCATCCTATACACACAATGCAGGTTTAACAGACATACATACATAGAACATACATTAACTATATGTCTAACTTTCAAACGCACCTAGAGCAGTGCTTTTTCAACATGTAACAATGTTTTAAAAATTGCTTATTGGATAACTGCCAAATGAAGCTTTATTATTTTACAATTGCTTGCAACTTAATAGCAAATTCCTGGCTCCATCAGTAGTCCATTATTCTACTTCATTGTTTTCTTGTGCCAAGATAAAAACTGGACTTCACACTACAATCATATCAGAAAAGAGTAAACAGTAACAGTAACATGGTCATCCAGATTGGAAAAAGTTGCACAGAAGTGTCAATACGATCGCTGGCTTCGCAAAAATTCTGAAGCACTGCTCAACAGACTTACCAATAAAGTGAAACTAACTTTTGTTTCCCTGCTGTAGTATATCCTGTAGAATTACCACTTTCCATTTTTCCCGATTTAATAAAAACCTAAAGCAATAAAAAAAGTTCGTGCTTGCCTCATTTTATTCTACCAGTAGCTGATATTGGTAATTTTAATGTAGGCTTTCTGCATGTCACATATTCATCTAAAATATTTCAAAATAACAATTTTACTATCCACCCTAAAGAACATCCTACAATATCATGAAATCAAATATGAAAAGCCTTTCTAAAATTAAATGGAATTGTTCTAGAGTGGTGTAATAAATGCACCAGCACACACACAAAAAAAGCAATTAGCATATATGCCTACCATCTAAACAATTTTTCCCAAACTCTTCTACTGAGTCATAATTCTGTGATTAAGTTTCACATTATCCAAAATACATTTAAGTCTCTACATGCAACTATTTTTGGCTATTTCTGAAATTGTTTGTTTTGGTTTATTTCATCGTTAGCACTTACCTATAAATCAAAATAATTTCAAATTTCATTTGAAAGTTTTGGTTCCTAATTTATAATAAATTTCTCTTGTACTAAATCAGGGTAACTGATTTGGTCTGTTTTGATTATTTTTTACATAAATTGTGTTCTGAAAAGGACCACTTAGTAAGGTGGTTTATTTTTTTAAATATTAATCTCTGAAAGAGAATAAAATTGATAATCAAATGGACTGATACAAAAAATAATTCCTCCTAAAAGCAGTATTCTACATTATAAACTGCCAGGGTTTTGCTAGGTACACTAGCTTATATGGGGTAGGGGTGCAGGTCCCCCTCCCCACCTTCTCCATCCCCTCTGAGTGAGGGAAGAAATTACTGGAGCTCATGTAGCACACAGCAGGAAGATATCCATAACATATTAGTCAATGCAGTTATTTTAGGGTAAGATTAAACAGAGTACCATGGAAAGACCAAGAAACACTATAAAAAGATTCAAGTAAAACTTTACAAATTATCAACAGCTTTATTATTTACATTTAAAACATATAATCTATCATTTGAGACTAAACAGCTCCCAAAATGACGATGTTCTTAACTGCTAGATTTTTTTTTTTTTAAGATTTTATTTATTTGACAGACAGAAACACAGCCAGAGAGGGAACACAAGCAGCGGGAGTGAGAGAGAGAGAAGCAGGCTTCCCGCCGAGCAGGGAGCCCGATGTGGGCCTCGATCCCAGGACTCTGGGATCATGACCCGAGCCGAAGGCAGTCGCCCAACCAACTGAGCCACCCAGGCGCCCCTTAACTGCTAGATTTTAAAGTTGGGAAAACTTTCAGGTTAGATCATGTGTTTTTAACAGCACATCACTACTATTGTGTGGGTTTAACAGTGCTGTCTTACAGGGGTTTTTTTTCTTTGTATAGTCCTACCAGCTATTGTGGGAAACTTCCTGTCACTTCTCCTTTTGTTGTCTTTCTAATGATATATTTTAAAACACGTTATACCCCATCCCACCCACCCTGTTTTCCTCACTGTATTTCCAAAGGTCCACTATGTAAAAACATCTGTCAATTCACCACAAGCCATTGCTTATACCTCAGTTTTCATAAATAAAACACTGCTCACACAAATGAACAGATAGATGGTTCATTAAAATAAAAAGGTAATCTCCAAACTTCCCTTTTGATAATTTGAATCTACTTCTCTTGTATCTGCCTGCCTCTCAAGACACCCCAAAACCAAAAGGAAAGGTCATGTGAAAATAGCATGAAAAGAAAAGGTGGGGTGGCATGGTCCATAAAGCCTACCACAGGGTATATTTCAGAAAATAGATAATCAATACTACGATGTGTCCTTCATATTATGAAGTGCTACCAAAGTGGACAAAGTGCAGAGGAAAACATGCCAGGAGTCAAGCATTTTCAATTAACTCACAATGACCATATGAGTAACCAGTATTAACCATGTTATACTGATGAGGAAATTAAGGCTCCTAGAAGTTAAATGACTTGCCCAAGGTTACAGAAGTAGCAAATAAAGTTTAAGTCTCAAGTTCAGATATGAAACCAAGTTGGAGGATTGTGCCCTCTATAACACAGCTGGCTTCCCAGGAATCCAAAGAGCCAGAGGAACCTAACAGGTAAAACAGCATACAGATAGGAATTTCAGGCCGTTCAGTGGTTAAACCAACCTGATTGGGATGAAAGCTTTATTCAGAGAAGGTTGAGAGTAAAGGTTGGGAAATGAGTGAAGGAAATCTCATTCAAAATGGAGCTGGGATGCTGCTAAGGGGAAAGGGCTCTCAGGTACAGTCACTGGGCCCAGCCTGCGCAGTTCGGCAGGGAGAAGGCATAGCTTTCGGCCTGGCAAGAGCAAGCTGCCCTGGTCTGCAGCCAGTGAGAAGCCATCACTCGGAACTCTCATTTTCCTACAATGAATATTTGTCAAAACAATGCCTCCTGACTTACTCCTTTCCTTTATAAAGGGATGCTCTCCTACTTTGCTCTCCTACTTTGCTTGCCAATGGTTTGCAGAGTTTTCCTATTCGAATTGCAGTTCCTCTGCTGTTTCCAAATAAATTAATTTGCTGCTCAATAACCTTTGTTGTTTAATTTTTAAGGTTGACAAGGTGAAGTAAGTGGAAGGAACCTAAATGCCTAATTAGGAAATCTGCAATATAAGGAAGGATAATCCATTCATTGAATGTCTTTGCTGAGGACTACCTGAATTGCAGGAAGACACTCCATGGTGAAGAGGACGTAAGTCATAAGGATATGGAAAGATTGGCACTCATCAAACAAATTAAGAGTAATGGCAGATCCTATCGTTTCTGGTACCAACAATCCAGATGGAACAACTGCACTACACTGTCCAAGGGGGTTAAGGTAAGCTAGTGCACCCATGTCCTCCCTGAAATCTATTATATACCAGAAGAGAAGAGAAAGACAGATTTGAACAATAATCAGGACTACCATACGATATCTGAGTTTACAATGATTTATATTACTCTATGAAGAAACAAAAGGTACTCAGTCACTCTATTATCCCTCAAGCAACAAAATATCTGCTTTGAAATCTTAAAATGTGTAGAACAAAAATATGTCACAAAATAAAAGCTACTTATCCATTTTTCTCATAAATTAGGAACACACTGGTTAATCGGAATGTAAGAAAATTAACTATGCATAATAAAGGGAAAAATATTACCACTATTGTCTGTGCTCCTCCAGATAAAACAGTAAACATACCCTACTCAAATAAAGTTCTCCTAGAACCAGTCTCCATGGACTGTTGTTCCTGGTTATTTTCCTCACAGCACTGGTCATACCTGCAGTTATGTTGCTGATTTATATGTTTTCTTACTGACTGATTCCACTAGGTTGTGAGATCCATGGGGGCAGAGACTCATTTCCCCTAGCTCACAGTGAGCTGCAGTGTTAACGAAAGGAAAGAACAGGTCTCACGTTATCCACTCCCACGACTTCATGATGGGAATACGGTTAACAACCTCTTCTCCCATTACTGACAAGAATTCTGGGACCCTGTGAAATTGGATAATTTGTACAAAGTCACAGAACAATTAAAGCAGTGGAGACTCATCTGCTTGATGTATAGGTACTGTATAAACAAATTCGGCAGGCTCTATTTAGAACAAAGATAATACCAAGCTGAAATTCAAACAGCCAGTAGGGTTTAAAAGGCAGCAATTAAGGAAACAATCTCTAAGGACTCCTTTCACTGCCCATTAACACAGTCAGACCTCTTAGAGTCATCACCGCAATACACTCTGAGTTACACTACGGATTTCACACGAACTGACTATTCACAACTATGTCAGGTGTTATTGTGCAGTGGCATGTCATAGATGATTTGTGGGATAATCCATACACAAAGTTGTCACAAACAAAGCTGTCTACATTACCCTTTGGTAAAAAAAAACAAAACAAAACTCAGTTTTGCTCCAAAGTAGCAGTGTGCCACTATAAAGGTAATAGTGTGCCTCCATAGTTCTCACTTCAGATCAAATTGTGAAGAAAATCTATCTGATAATTTTAAGAGCTGTAGGTTCACCTTGGAAAACCATATAGGATGAACTGAATGTCAGTGACAAAAATAGATTCATATAAAACTGGTTACTCTCAATAACTATTAGAAAAGTTCTATAAATTAGGTACCATTTTTATCAGTGAGGTCCTTAGAAAAAAATATTTAAGATAATTTTATACTTTCTACTAAAAGCGATAGTATATGAGAATTGACAGAAAAAAATGACTCTTGAGAAAATCTCTACAAAGAACCGATGGATTATAAGTAGCATTCAAATTCACTCTGCCAACTACGGCACATACATAGGAAAGACAATCCTGAATCTACAATTTTGCTAATTTCCTATTTTTCCATCTATCTATTAATCGATTTACATTGGTTGTGTAATAGTTTATCATTATGCTGGGTGACAGAGGATAGAAAAAAACACACAAAATGTAATTCCTACTAGTAAACGGATAAGCAGTATCTGGCTTCATGAGCAACATCCTCAAAAAGAGGGATGGATAAAGTTGGGCTTAAATGGTCAAAGGAAATTCTTTCAGACCTGGAGAGGATTCATATCCCACCCGCTCACTCATTCTCTTGAAAAGGTAGGTCAGTGGCTTTCTTAACCTAGCAGTCCAGTATGGTTCTAGAGACTTCTAGCTCTTTGTTGCCATTTTGGGGTAGGGACAAAAATTTCCATGTTCCTTTAAAGTGCTCTGGAGGGCGTCTGGGTGGCTCAGTGGATTAAAGCCTCTGCCTTCAGCTCAGGTCATGATCTCAGCGTCTGGGGATGGAGGCCCATGTCATGTGGGCTCTCTGCTCAACAGGGAGCCTGGTTCCTCCTCTCTCTCTGCCTGCTTCTCCCTCTCTCACTCCCTCTGCTTGTGTTTCCTCTCTGGCTGTGTTTGTTTCTCTGTCAAATAAATAAATAAAAATCGTTAAAAAAAAAAAAAGAGCTCTGGAACCTGGGATCAGTCTCATATATCAAACAATCCTCTAGGATGGACTCTCGCTACACGGTAATTTGTGCTTATAACCTGCATCACACACTTACCATGAACCAAAGTCCATGATCCCCATCTTTACCAACTTTATTGGGAATAGAGTGTCACGGCTTTCTAGGCTCCCAGAGAAAAGACCTTTAGAAAACAGGCACACATGGACAGGGATTTGAGGGACAGGGAGATAGCCCAGTAAGAGTTGGGTGGGAAGGACAGCCTTGTTTATATAGAGGACTTCTATCACCTTCCTCTGGCATCTGGGCAAGGGATTCTGGACTTCTTTCAGGAGGTACCTCAAAGAGATAAGATAACACCATTCTAGAAACCTAGGATCACAGGCAACAAATCGTACACCACAGTAAAATGCTGGAAAATTCAACAGGCCATCTGCACAAGGCATGTTTCCTGTTAAAAACAGATAAGGGGCTTTGGGATTTTCTACTCAGATGAATTCTCAGGAATATTTTTGCATTTTCTATGAAGTTTCCCTTACGTTACTGCAAAAAGTGGGAACAGCTTACCTTTCAGAAGAACACGATAGTATTGGCAATATACCAAAATATTCCGAAAGGCTACTTTTGTAATGTATGTTCTTTCTTTGTGTGTGTCTTACGTAATTTTGCCAAAGATAGAACCGGGTTGGTTAAGAAGAAATGTTAAAGCAAACATATATTATTCCCAAAGTTAAAGATTAACACTTTGAACATTTTACATTTCTTTTTGTTGCTTAACAAAAGCAGAAATTCTAGGATGGTTGTTTATTCAAAGAGGTTGAAGTAGAGTAGGTATGCTGGTTTTCAAAAGCATTCCATTCACGCTTTGAGTTTTGAAATAGCACATGAAATATGTAAATATGTACAATGGACTCAATTAGTTGAACTCTGCCCCCATTAACACCACGGCAATGGACGTTGTATCAATTAAAGTTCTTCATTTTTGTCAGAAGCTCTGAAGTGCTTAATAGAAGCATTATGTAGCAATGAGAGAGGTGCACTACTTATTATTATGGACACAGTATTACCTAAGCAGGAGACCAAATATTAAAAAATAAGGCCCATCTCTAATGGCCTCTTGTTGATATTTCTTTTTTTAAGATTTTATTTATTTATTTGCCAGAGAGAGAAAGAGCACAAGTAGGCAGAGCACAAGTAGGGAGGGGGAGAGGGAGAAGCGGGCTCCCCGCTGAGCAGACAGCTCAATGCAGGGCTCAATCCCAGGACCCCAGGGTCATTACCTGAGCTGTAGGAAGGCAGACGCCTCACTGACTGAACCACCCGGGAGCCCCTTCTTATTGATATTTCTATCACATAATTTAAAGACAAAAGAAGTCTATATGCCACTATTTGCTATTTATAAATCTTGACAGCCTCTACAATGTAAACATACTTTTTTTTTGGACCAAATGACGGGACTTCCCCATGCTCCCTTTCTTTGTAACCCATGCTCAGTAAAAGAAACTCTTAAAAACCCTTTGCAATTCACCCAGATGATTAAAGCAAACAGAATTCCAATACTTTCTTACTGATTCCCTGCAAACTTAGACTTTCTCCCCCCAAAATAAAATCGGAAGGAATTCATCAGAATTTTAAAAATATGCCTCCCAGGGGCGCCTAGGTGGTTCAGTCATTAAGCGTCTGCCTTCGGCTCAGGTCATGATCCTGGAGACCCACATCAGGCTCCCTGCTCAGCGGGAAGCCTGCTTCTCCCTCTCTCACTCCCTCTGCTTGTGTTCCCTCTCTAGCTGTGTTTCTCTCTGTCAAATAAATAAATAAAATCTTAAAAAAAAAAAAATGCCTCCCTGTGCGTTGGCGTTAGGAAGGGGACAGAGGAACAGGTTCTGTGGGCCCGCAGCAATTGTACCCTACTTGGCACCGCTTTGCATTAGCATGTCAATACTTTGCTGATCAAATGTCATTTTCTTCCCTCAGATACACCCTGGTTTGCATCATGAACTATGCCAAGGGGGTTCGTATAGAAAATCCCACTGAAATAATGCCTGGCCCATGTTTAGCAAAATGCCGCACAAACAAAACCAAGTCACGCAGGAGTCAAATGCCCAGAGAATAGAAAAGTGCAGAATGAAGACCACCCCCCCTACACACACACACACACACACACACACACACACACACCCCTTTCCGGTACTACCAGCTTTCCTCTCCAAAGCCTTCTAGAGCCCTAAGGAGAGAAGTTATGAACCAAGTTTTTAAATGCAAATGATTAGGTCAGAAGTAGGAAGGTTTACAGGTATGAGGATCTGGAAGAAAAAACGGAGAGGTGGCAAGAAGGACAGGAATTTGAAAAGTAATGTTAGAAATCTATGAAGAGAAGCTTACATAGTTACATAACACATCTGCTCCTAGCAGTGAAGACTTCCTATTTTTTTCTTTCTTCTTTTTTTTTTTAAGATTTTATTTATTTATTTAACACAGAGAGAGATGACAGGTAGGCAGAGAGGCAGACATAGGGAGAGGGGGAAGCAGGCTCCCTGCTGAGCAGAGCCCGATGTGGGGCTTGATCCAAGGACCCGAGATCATGATCTGAGACGAGGGCAGAGGCTTAACCCACTGAGCCACCCAGGTGCCCCAAGACTTCCTATTTCAAATTTGGGACACTGTTATCCATTCTAGGAAAGGTTTTCATTTCTCCAAGAAGGATCTCCTATATCTGTAATATGCAGCAAAATTCCTTTAAAACTGATAAAGGAGACAGTGCTTCAGAGTGGGTGCTCAAAAAGCAGAAAGATACATTCAGGTTCCAATCCCACACTCTGCCACTTACCAACCCTGTGGCCTTTGCATAACTCATAATCCTCTGGGCCTCAGTTTGCTCATCAATAAAATGGGAGTAACTATACAATCTACCTGATAGTGGGATTTTCAAGGATTTAAATAAAAATGTGTGTAAAGCCAATAGCTAGTATCTAGAAAGCACCAGTAGACTATAGTTGTTCTTTTAAGTTTATCCAGATTTGTTAGGTTGAAGTGTTCAGTCTCTCTCTCACATGAGTGTATTTTGAAGGTCTCAGTTCACTGTTGTGGTAAGGGGGAAAGTGGAGGTGGGCAGCTTTCTATAAGGTCACAGCTCCAGCTCTGCTGCTCCACAGACTGTAAGACAAAGGCATTCTTGCCTATGCTCTCTAGCCCTCTCCCTGAATCAGATGTCCCCAGGATCAGCGTTACCGCTACTTGGGCGTGCTTCTTCATTGCAAGAAAGAAGGCACGATGTCTTATTTCCAAAAGCCTGATCTCAGACTAAGTCACCAGAGGACTGTACCCCATTTACACCTATTCATGTGTATGTGTGTGAGTGTGTGTGGGTGTGGATGCAGAAAGAAAAATACATACATATATGTGAGACAGAGATGGATGTCTGTGTATGAGTCTGTATACAGAGCGATCAATATACACACATATACAAAGGGCACATATGGAAACTAGTCCCTGCTTAAGGTCTGTGAAATACTTCATGTGACCTAGGAAGGATAAATGAAAGGCATTAGGCTCTAACCCACAAAATCTTCAATATTAATCTATTAATATCTATAGTCATATTTTCTAGTAACTCAAAAACTGCTTTACTACCATCTAACCTTCCTCCTTTGCCTTTATTTTAGAGCATGATTTATGTAAAAAGATACTGTTTCTCTCCATTAGTTCCTTTACCTATATACCTGTGTAACTAATTTACATGCAAACTACAAGATGTACTTACTGAATACCCACCTAATACTATCAGTGAAATGTTTCCAGATTTCCAGCTCTAACTAACTTTTAACTGCTAGGTCTGTGAACCAGAACAATTGGTGGCCATTTCCCAGAAAATTCTATGTCCTCTTCAGCCCTGCTTTTTTCTCATCAGGTGTCTAGCCATGCCTCTTCGGAGACATTAATCCCAGATCAGATGTAGGTAGGTGGATGTAAGACCTGAACTGGGAATCGAAAGCACCCAGGAGCAAGATAGATGCTCTTAGTACAAGAATTGAGGGTAGAGAGGAGCTGAAAGAAGAACAATGCTCCATTCAATCATAAGAATGGGACTTTTAGGATTATGATAGCCCAAAATCTAAAAACCATTAAATAATTTTTGTTAGGTTTTGTCATTTTTCAAAACCTGCATGAAAAGATCCTTGCAATTTTAAAGCTTTATGTCCCCCAGAGCTCTGGAAATGCCCAAACGTAGCAATGCTCCATTTCCTCAGTTGCTGTTTATAGGAACAGTGAACAAGGACATACTAAGGTGGGCGGCTGATTAGGTGTCCTCTCTAGCTGAGTCACCAAGCCTACTCAGAGCACGTGGCTCAAATTTCCTCCCAAGCACCAACACAATTTGGGATCGTTCCTGAACACCCAAAAAACTACATGAGTGTATTGGATCTAGGGAAATCCTGTTGGCCTAGAAAATAATGTGGAGGGCCAGTGGCTCAGAGAATGGAGCTGTAAGCCACTAACCTCCCTTCTTACTGTTTCCTTTTCTCATGAACTTCTGGAATGGCCCTTGCAAGCTGATTTCCCACTCTTTAACTAAATCAATAATATTTAATCACCTTTCTTAGAGTACTGGAGATCAATGATCATGTATATGTATATACCTACTATGCAAATAGGTAGCAAATACACATAATTTGTTTTCTATATGAATTTAATTTTAATATTAATTAAAATAAGAGACTCTAATATTAGGAGAGTGAAAATTGCTCAGGAAACAGATTCAAGGGCACAAGGTAAGGTTGAATATGCAGACGTAACTGCTTTCTGTGACTTCTGATGAAAGCAGCAAAGTCATCTGTTAATAAAAATGCAATGAGTGTATGCGAGGGAGGAACACTTTACAGAAAATCTGCAACAGAGAAGAGTAATTAAAAAGGCGTGACTAAACATGTTTTAATTCTTGACTACATGAAATCATGGCTTTTGAAGGAGGAAACATACACTGTCATTTACTCATTTCAGATTTTAATTTTTAGAAGGCAAATTTAATTTTAATATTGCAAATCTTCAGTATAGACAATTCCCTTCTTTCCAAGGATTTGCTTTCTTAGCTTTTGTTTAATAACAGTTTTACCCTCAACACCAACTGCAATGCTGTTTTGTGCTTGGTGCACTCTTATGAGGCTGCAGAGATATAAAAATAGCAAAGGCAAAAAAAAAAAAAAAAATTACACAGCAGACCGGAATAGTAGATCAGAATAGCTTAAAAACTGAAGCTTTTGGATAAAGCTCTCTAAAAGAATTATAATAGTTACAACACCTGATTCCATGCTGTAAAAATCATTCTTTCATTATATAATATTAAAATTACATTGGGGATTCATATTTCTTTCTCTCCAGACCAATAAACTATTAAAGTTATACCAGGTCTCAGAAGAGTTCAAAATCCAAGCTGCACTGGCCTGCTGTGTCTGTTTACTTAATCTATTTTTATAACACTGCAGTAGCTGAAACCAACTTACCAAATACCTGCTTCAACATTCTGCGCCACATTGATTCAAGAGATAAAATTTAAGAGAAGCAAGCAGCAAACTCTGTTTGTTTTTAATAAATCAATCTATACTATTAAAGTCAGGGCCACAAGGAACCACAGATAGCACGGTTTTAAACGTCTGAAATACAGCCCAAAAGATCTTCATTTTTTTCAACTCTGTTTTAGACCGTTGACTCCTTCACCTATGTGAACTAGCACACGTCGCCACTCTCCCTTCGTGTTCTGAGTGTCTGCACTGAAACCTCGCGGGTTTCTTGATACACAACAGGCTGTTGGGATAGGAATATCACCTCTCCAGCAGCCTACGACACAAACATGCTACACAGCAGCATTATTTAATAAAATAAACCTGTGCCGGTGAACATCCTTTACGCCCAAGAACGATGCCAGATCCAACTTTTACTTTGGGAAGCATTTCTAACAATTCAAGGTACCCAAGAAAAATAAGCTTGAGAGTACTGACAAGAATGGGATTTGCCAATTAAAAGTGGTTGCCATAGGAACAGGATTTAATATGTTCTGTGAAAAATATGAACATGTCATGCTTTCTCTTTAGTCATTTACATTTGAACACAAAATGTGAAAAACACAATTATAGAGAGGAGTATAGCTCCCTAAGGGACTATCAAACACATTCTCTTGTTCAAAAAAAAAAAAAAATAACAGTTCCTTTTCTCAACCAAAAATGAACACATACTCTGTTTTCTTGAATTTTTTTATAGATTATTTGAGTAATGTATCACTTCAGTTTATGGTGTAATTTTTTTTTCTAGAATTGAACTTTCATTTTTTCCAAAGTACTCTACTAGATTTGTATTTTCTGAAAGTCTTCAAACACTGTGCTCTTTGAAAAATAACTTTAAAAATATCTTTTGAATTACTCAAGGGGAAGATCATTACAAAGGATCCTTTGACATTCTAAACACTCTAAATACCACATGTTAAAAAGTATTTTAAGTACATCATTGAATATTCCTGACTGTTGACTCAAGGGATTAATATGGGCTAGACTCTAGCCAGATGACCATAACCAGCCACAGAATATAAAATAGTGAACTACTCTATCACTTTTATTACTGTTTTACTAACATAGTCCATGACAAGAATTCTGGACATAGTGCTATTAGTCTTCAGATGGTGACCCTGAAGATAAATATTAATGTTTTGCAGGAATTCTATCAGGCAGTTCCCAGATTGTACTCATTTCAATATCACTGAAAAAAGCAAGTGACACATTTAAAATTTGTTTCTTGAAAGGCTCAATCCATTATGATGTGAAATGATTCATTATGTATAAAAGGAAGTCATCCTATGACTGATGAAAATTAAAACTTATTTATTCCTTCATCAGTTGACCACCAAATTATCCATCCATGTGAGAAAGGTGCTGATAGAATACTTAATACATTAATATTGTATACCTTTGGTTATTCAGAAATGGTATGATTATTTATAATTGAAAGATTTTAACTGAGTATATTTTAGATAAAAAAAAATAGTTGTTAGGAAAGAGGAGGCTAATTTCTTAATCAGAGACGATCACCTGAATTAAAATATTACAAAGTATATGAAGTACCAGTCCTATAAACTGTTCTCTCTCTTCCCTTGTGAACATTTTCTCTCTCATCAAAGAGGGCTAGACAGTACTTTATTTAAGACACTGGTGGCTCTTGGAAGATTTAACCTAAGAAAAACCTAAATACAAGACGAAATATGCTTGAGAGAAAAAAAATCAACACATATTTTAAAATACCTTACAAATTCATTTAAAAAAAAAACAACCTTAAGCTATTTACCTTTCAAATTACAACACAGATGCAAATCCTAAAACTAAATATTGCTTCCAAATAGAAAGGGTTCACTTTCTGAAATTCCTACTAGAGATGTGTAACCTCTCTTGCATTACTTTAAAAAGTGTAAGTAATTCTGAAACTTACACTTCCATTATTTGGTCTTTTTTTCAGGCCTAAAGAATAAACAATAATTATTTAAATAAGCTTTATGAGAACATGCCCACAAAAGAATCAAATGTGCAAACGATACTCAGACCAACAGCTGGCCAACTTGGGACATGGCCTATCTAATGGTACAAAGTTCAGAATTATAAAACACCTGACAGCAGGGGTTTATAAAATTAGACATTTCCCAAGCAGCTCAAAAGAATGTCTGTTTCATCAAGCAATAAGGTCCTCCCTCTGCAGACTGAGATTTCAAGTTTTAAAATCAAAAGTTGGAAAGCCAACATCCTATGAACCATGCACCTGCCAGTGAGCGTTGAAAACAACCTGCTCGGGCGCCTGATTTTGTTGGACAACCAGCCCCACAGAAGGGCTGCCTGAACGGATGTGAAACACTGTGGCTATAATCTGTCTGTTGTTTAGTTTCTTTTTCTAAAATGGGTTGCTCTTAGAGTATCACCATTATTGTAAGGCGTCTGGTTTTTAAATGGACAATGAAATGTGATTTTTTTTTTAATGTAACTTCTAAAAGTTACTTGAAATTAGTTTGTATTCTTTTCAAACCAAATACATTTTATCTTCAATTATTTTTCTGTAATTCTTTTTTTTTTTTTTAAAGATTTTATTTATTTGACAGAGAGAAACACAGCCAGAGAGGGAACACAAGCAGGGGGAGTGAGAGAGGGAGAAGCAGGCTTCCTGCCGAGCAGGGAGCCCGATATGGGACTCGATCCCAGGTCTCCAGGATCATGACCTGAGCCGAAGGCAGTCGCTTAACCAACTGAGCCACCCAGGCGCCCCTATTTTTCTGTAATTCTTTAGCCAGGTTAAAAAAAAAAAAAACAAAAACAGGGAAAAGACTCATTGGGGATAAGGGGTTATTTGACACACGAGAAATATATTTTTTTAAGTTTTTAGTGTACCCGGCTCTATGGACAAAAAGTACAAGGACAGGGACCTACTATACCAAGAAGCATTTCCTCTGAGCAGAGTTCACTACAGCCAACCTCCACCTACCACCCCCTCTCAAGCGTCACTTTCCTTAAAATAAAACATGAACTTCTGTTGTATACTGAGCATATGGTGTCTATAATTCAAATACAAATTATTTACATTTTGCACTTTGAAAAGCAGTATGAAAATGTTTGTCACTCTGTTACCCAAATAACTAACACACGTTGCAAAATCAAATTCTCATTTAATCTAAATAATAAGTCTAACAAATAATAAATCTAAACCTCCCTTTAATGACATGGATTTACTCAGGTCCTGTGCACACAATATACATCTGCTCAATGGTCACCACATAAAAAGGGAATGTGAGGTGAGGGTAAAAATCTCTTTCTCTTCGTCACAAATTAAAGGGACACTCTCTAAATCATTTTTGTTCCTGTTCTTTTTCCTACATGACGGCAGCATAGTTTTCAAGGTAAAAGAACCGTGACATGTATCATAACACATCTACATTCATCTCCCAGCCTCGGCATCAAAACAATGTAGAACTGCCCAGAGGATTCCTCCGAAAACAACTCAAGAGTGGACACTGGGGAATTGGTCCCATGGCAGCTCTTCCCCAGGATAACAAACCTTTGTTGATCTTGTTACAATGGATCCTTTACACCAGCTCATCTAATTAATGTAATGTATTCTCTATTCATGAAACAGTATTTCTCCATCACCAAAAGTTTTCACATCTTCGCTATTTTCAGAACACTGTGGGGCTCTCTATGCAGGACGTGTAAACAGCTTTTAAGCTGGGGAGGGTCACAGACACCTCTGGTATGTTATGGACGCACTCTCCAGAAAACCGCACATGTGGAATTAAAATAAAACCCTGGAGCCTTTGAATACCCCTGCTGAAAATCAAGAACTCCTCCTTTAGTAGTTCTGCGTAGCTTCTAAAGAATCCCCAAGTTAAGGTGGAATGTCACACTCCACCCCGCTGAGGGACTTGTTACAGAAAGAGAGACTCATCGAAGCATCCAAAAGCAAGTCAGTTCATGCAAAATCATTTTTAGCAAGCAGTCTGATGGAGAGGCTTTTGGTGGCTTACAGAAAGAGATTTTAGAGAAATTTGGTAGAAACTCGTATCAAAACAAAACACGGATGCCACCTTCAAGGAGAGCCCTTGTTGCCTCAGCTTCTGGAATCTAGCGGTGGCATCAAGCAGGTCTTTCCTTCTGGGGCCGAGTGGAAGGGTGGCCCCTCTGTCTCTCAGGGGAGAACCACTCCTTGAGGGAGAGGTTACCGGGAGACTCAGTACTATGTGGGAACACCCTGGTAAGTACTCAATGACAGGCAAAATAAAATGGCACAATAGAACTAAGAACGCCAAAGCAAACAAAAAGAAACAAAATAAAGTTGCAGAAAACAGTAGGGTAACAGAAACTGAATTTGAAAGGCAAGGAAAGTAAGAAAGAGGTAGATCTTGTCTGATAAAATAAGAAGAGCTAAGAGAGCAGGGCACCTATCCAGCTTCTCCTTAGATTCTGCCATTGAGGACGACTAGCTTCAAATTGGAAAATACTGAAGATAAAAAGTAGTCTGCATAATTGTCTGGGATACATATCCAAAAGCATTCATGGACAAGAGAAGCAGTATAAAAATGAAAATGAGCCTCTGAAAAAGCACAGTTTTCCATTTATTTTAGATTTTCAAAGTTCTATTTTCTCTTTCACATCTCAAATTACTTGAAGCTTTAAGGAAGGGGCAGAAAAGTCTCACTTCCATTCTCTCTCTAGTTCCTCCTACAAACATAATGTATGATTTCTTCAGCTTTTGTTCCTTTTTAAAAGTGTTATGTGGCTAGGGACAAATATTCTATCATAGCGTCATCATTCATGATTTTACATTATGATTTTAGGAAAGTAAAATGTTTCCTTTCCCTTAATAAATCATTATCTCGACTGGCATTTGGTTTAACCACTGCGTAAGACAAGCAGGGTAAGAACGATCGGCTAGTTTTCCATTTGGCTCCTTCTATTGCCAAATGGGTTTAAAGGCAAACTAGTTCATACTTATATTGCTTACTTGATTAAACATTACCACCTCTGCTCACTAAACAAGTCTAAATATACCTTCTTTAGGGTAACTAAGGAGTGTGTTATGACTACTTGGTTACACTACCGTTGTTTCTAAATCACTTGAAAAATACAACAAATGCCTAATATGTTCCTGGCCTCATAGAACTAGGATCCCTCTACTGAAGCAGGTGAGGGTGTCAAAGAGCAGCTGAAACACAAAGCAGTAAGTCAATCAATTATTTGACATCAAAGGACTAAACCCTTCAAACTCTGACTGGGTTGATCATTTTGAAAAGAATTTAAGCATTTCAGAGAAATACCAATTTAAATCTTTTCTTACTCGACTAAGTTACAAAGCTACACTAGATCACATTTTTAAGTCAGAGACGAAAACACATCTTTCACAGAAACATGTGGAAGTTAACATGTGTGAAAAGAAAAAGCAATTCTTTGCCCATTAAATTAAGACCTATTTTCATAAAAATGAATGTGGAGAAATAAAATTAAACTTTGCTAACTAGTGAATATGCTAGATGATCGTCAAAATGAATTTTCTGATAAGTGATTTTTCCAGTAAACCATATGGTCCCCTGTTCTGCTATAATGTTTCAATAAGTAACTAATCAAAACATGTTCATCGTTTTATATTGTATCAAAATTTAAAATATCCCAACTGTAAACAAGTATTTTTCTTAAAATAACAGTATGCATTTATAGGTAGGTTTTTTTTTTTCTATTTCTAGTAAGAAAGGATACATACTAATTCAATATGCCCTGGGATTTTTCTATACTCTGCCTAAAATACACAGATGTGGTTCTAGCAAGGAAACCTATAAACTTCTTCTACCTTCCCATATACCCATATTTACACATATTTCTTCAAACCCAGATATGTTCGTCTTTCAATCCAGGCTTTGTTACAAATAATCTTGAATATAGGTAGAATTTAAAGCTGCCTTTCATATAAATGTAATGTAAATGCGAAACTTGTTATAATGAAAGTACCTATTACAAAATCTTAGCTTGGCAAAAGATGTATGATTTTTGTCATTTGGATTAGTCTAAAAGAAGGGAGGCATTTCTTATGAATATTTTGACTATTCAAAGAATCTTCCTGTGTAATGCCAAACAAAAACATATCAATATGCAAGGGGAAAAAATAGTAAATGCTTAGAGAAATGTGCAGTGGGATGTGTACATTTGAAGTACATAAATACTCATAAATGACTGAAAGAAATGCAATACAGGAAAATGAGCAAAAGCCATATGAAAATATACCATGTAAAAATGTTAACTCCCATGTGAAGGACTTAATATAATGTAGTAAGGTATTACAGATAGTCTTTATTCAAGCTCACCATACTCAAAATACAGTTAGCCAAGCCGTTGGAGGCAAGGATGATGAGGCAAAAGCTATACAAATTATTTCAAAACCTCTTTTGAGGCTTGTACCTTGTAATCAGTTAATAATCTGAAAGTTTGTTCAGCCACATGCTTGTTTTTCTGTCCACTCCCCTTATCATTTCTTTCTCTCCTTTCTTCTACCTGGCTCAGTGCCCGTTAGACCTGAAGATAAACTTTGAACTTAGAAGCAAGAAAAGAGTCTAATTCGAGCAATTTGGAAGATAAGGAGAGTTTCAAATTCACACATTATCCCACTCTCTTTCCCTTTCTGATCATTTCAGGCAGTGTATTTTAGGCATTCAAGGACCAATGTGTTCTACAACTGTTAATATTGGATTTTTGTGGGTACTTCCTATTTTCATACTTTATATGCATCTTTTAAACTTCAAGTGTGTGACAAAAGGAGTGTTCTCAAACACAGAGAATATAGTAAGTGATGGAGAGCCAAGGAGTTCCTTGATCTTAGGTTATACAACATGAAATGTGCTACTGAACAATGGTATAAGAATCTCACACCTAGAAACTTTTCTAAGCAGAGTTTTTTGTTGTTTAGAATTCACATTAACTCACCCTGTCTGGGAATAGCAGTCTGTGGTTTTTGAGCTCTGTTCACTTTTAGAAATGATACCTACTGGGGCGCCTGGGTGGGTGGCTCAGTCGGTTAAGCATCTGCCTTTGGCTCAGATCATGATCCCAGGGCCCTGGGATTGAGCCCCACATTGAGCTCCCTGCTTGGCAAGGAGTCTGCTCCTCTCTCTCCCTCTGCTGCTCCCCGGCCCCGCAACCCCCACCCACCCCATCACCATGCTATCTCTATCTCTCTCAAATAAATAAATAAAATCTTAAAAAAAAATGATACCTATTTAGAAGGTCTTTAATTGCCTTATAAATTAGTAAGCATCCTATGTCATTAACTTTGGCCTATCTTCAGAACATTAGAGTCCATCAGCAATCCAAATAGAGGAGAGGCAGGGTACCTTAACATCTTCATCTGAATCTTTGACAAAAATAAAAAACAAAAAAGCCAAAAGAAAGCAAATTTTAAAAACCTCAAAAAAGTCCAAAAGCAAAAACAAAGAAAGAAACAAATAAAAGCCCCCAACAAACCTACTACAAATTCCTGGTCCTTCGTCACTTATTTGTAGCATTTATTAAAATGTCATTTAGAAAAACCTGTGTTCCCATAAATTTAAGGAAGACAATTCTGAGCAATCTGGAATGGCCCCAGGAAAGGAAAAGGCATCTTGCCAAAAATATTAAGTACAATCAAAGCAATAGTTTGAAAGAAAAGCTGAAATTCTTTTAATATTTAAGCCTCCAAGAAAAGCTACTATGTATCCACAGGTGGTTTACAGTAGGAGGGAAAATGCTATAAAGTAATTACTCGATATTAATGATCATTGGTTGGCAAAAGGACACCCTGTGATAAAATATTTTCAGAAATAACCATATCCTACATGTATAGGAATTCCTGCTTCAGTGTGCATTCTGTTCATTCTCTAGTGTCTTCAATAAAAATATTCAAGGTTAATTATCAGAAATGTCAGTGTCATCCTCTTATACAAGTCTTTATATTTCATTGCCATTGTTTTCAACCTAGCTTTAGGTTGTTCAGTGTATGTTACACATGAGAAATAATGTTATAAACCCAAATAGTCGATAGCATATTCAGCCCACTACAAACATACATATCTAGAACTCCTATTCTAATAATGATGTAACATAGTATATTGGGTATGGTCTTAGTATTACTAGAATTGTAAAATGTTTTGAAAATCTTCAAAGAGGAAATCATTCATAAGCACATTTTAAAAATAGTTTTCCAAAAAAAACTGTCTAGTTATTATATACATATCAGGTAGAAATACCCTATTAAACATTTAGACAAATTTAGAGAGGTTACAGCACTGAAAACATGTTTACATTATATTATACCTGTTTCATAGTAATAAAAGATGAATTTAACTCAAATAAAACAAAATAGTTAAAACTGATAAATATTATAGGAACAAGTACACTACTAACTCTCATGTAAATAGCAAGAACAGATGGAATACTACTCTTAATACTCTGTCCTTGTACCCTGCATCTGACTACTGTGCATTTTACTAAAAAATAAATTAACTAATATAATAGTTTTTTACAAATCTGTGATAGTTTTGATGATAAAAGAAATACAGAGTACTGTACAAGATAGTTTAGTCAATGTTAAAGAATTTTAAACAAGTAACAGTCAAGGATTCTGAATCATGAACATGACCTCCAGATATCTAAGGTGCGTCATATCCTAGGTTTCCATTCTATCAACGATTTGTCTTCAGGCACATAAAGACAACTAGCATTTATTGTCATATAATGTGTGCTAAGCATGGTTTTAAGGGCTTCATATGTATTCCCTCATTTAAGCCTTTACAATCCTATTCAGTAGGTACTATCATTAGCCTCAAATATGGAATGATGACATAGGTAAGTAATTAGTTAACAGTCATGTGACTGACAGGTGGCAGTGTCAGGGTTGAGCTAAGTCTTAATGTAGAGTCAATAACCACTCGACCAGTGCCTCTTGTATACTACCCATAGGTCATGGTGCAGCAGGGGACAGCAAGTAGTTGCAAATGAACACAGATTCAAAGACCCACATAATAACAAGGACTCAGGGGGAGCCTGGGTGGCTCAGTCCGTTAAACGTCTGCCTTCAGCTCAGGTCCTGATCCCAGGGTCTTTGGATCCAGCCCCTTATCGGGCTGCCTGCTCAGTGGGGAGTCTATTTCTCCCTATCCCTCTGCTCCTCTACCTCCTTGTGTTCGCTCGCTCTCTCTATTGCTCTCAAATAAATAAAATATTAAAGAAAAAAAAAAGAACAAGGACTCGGGCAATCTAATAGAAGCATCATACCAAGCATAATTCTATTAAAAAGAGTAAATGTCATCTTATCAAAAAGGAAGACACCGTTAAAGAAAGGACCACTATTAATAGCACCACTATTAATAACTTCTTACGATAAAAATCTTCCAACTACTTGGAACAGCCTCACTGTTAGTGTTGTATTTTCCTCACTGCCAGGGTTGTGGGGTTTTGAATTAGAGCAACATGAAGTCAGCATGTGAAGCATCGAGCAGGACCTCTACTCTGTACCACATTTTGAGTCTGGGCAAAGGGAGGAAAAGGGAAGATCAGGGAAAAGAGGAAGTGAGGAAAAGAGAAACACAACCAGGAGAAGATGGGGAACCGAATGCAGACTTTGAGGTGGACCTCCTGAATCACGGTTTCCCCAGAAGACAGAGTGCCCTACCTCTCAGATCCTCTGCTAAAGATGGAGCTGAGACAAATGGTATGATCCTTCTGCATTTTTCAGAGCAAGCTCTTCTTCCTAAAAAACACACTGTCCCCCAAACAAGTGCTATTTTAGATTCCTTAGGCTTTGACTCTCCTCTCAGCTAGATCTAATATATGATCATCTACATAACAATTTGACAAATGGAAAGTTTCCAACAACCATTAGTCAGCAAGTCTTATCCGCCATAAACATTTCATTCTGCTTCTAAAACAGCTTCATATTTCAGGTAAAAAGCAGGAGTCACAACGGCACTTTCAAAGAATTGTTCATTTAAAAGACTCTAACTATGAACACAGAGCTATATCACAGCATTAAACAAAAAACTGAAACAGTTGATATAAACAATTAAAGTACAGTTCAATTTATAGCCCTTCCAGACAATATGTGAGAGTATTTTCTAAGACATCTGACTCAGATGTTTGTATATAGTCCTTTTTTTAAAGATTTTATTTATTTATTTGACACAAAGAGAGAAATCATAAACAGGCAGAGAGGCAAGCAGAGAGAGAGAGGAGGAAGCAGGCTCCCTGCTGAGCAGAGAGCCCGAAGTGGGCCTTAATCCCAGGACCCTGAGATCATGACCTGAGCTGAAGGCAGAGGCTCAACCCACTGAGCCACCCAGGCACCCCTGTATATAGTTTTAAGACAAAAACCTACATCTTAATGTTACATTTTAACATTTAGTCATGAATTTAAAAGCTTTCTGAAATGAGTCTTTTTTAAAAACTATACTTCCATATAATACTTAAAACCCTGACCTTATGAATATATTGATGTGAGAGAAATTTCTCCAGGAAATAAAAGGTTGATATCTACACTTGGATTTTCTTAAGTCTAAAGGGAAATAAATGTGGCTAACATTGCATTGCAAATACTTCCTACCCTTGTTAAATTATACAATAGCATTAAACCAGTTGGAAAATATTCCTCTCAGGATTTGAGAAATACACAGAAACTTAAGTACTAGGTCTCTATTATTATAATTATTATTTATTTTTATGAATTCATTACCCAAAATGTTGTAAATATTTGTATGCATAATTCAACAGTAATCAGTGGTGTTTATCTTGACTAACCGATATACTACAGACTGCAGTGCATTTATGATTTCAATGGAATTAATCTTCAATTCTCTACACTTCGTTGTGATAAAAGCTATAAACAGGTTACCAAGAGGAGCCTTTTAGCAACAAGTCTTTATTTGCAGGAGAAAGAAAAAAACTTCTCTTGGGCAAACCCATCTTTACTGCAATATGTAACTAGTCTCCAAAAGGAGCAGACTCTTAACTCCTTGTAATGTACACGTCTAAGAGATACCTTCTTTGCCATATAAATAAGATAAAAAAATAATAGACATGTTTCAAGAAGCAATGCAATGAAGTCAATTCTCCTTTGTCCATGGGGAAAATAATGACAGGTCCTTTTCTTACCTATGAGAATGCCAAGGATCTGTGGCTGGTAGGCAGGAGATGGAGGGGTGGGACGGGGAGGCAATCGGCCTTGTTACAATTCCAGCATCCCTAAGGTCCTCCTCTGGTTTTTTAATTACCTTTCCAGATTCAGATACATATAAAACACTTTTTTCTTGTTTGGTAAATTTTATCTAGATGATTCCACAGGTAATACATCAATTTCACTTTCTCAACAATCACACCCTGCCGGTTTTCAGCTGGCTTCCTGTGATGGCATGTTGACACCCTTGCTTGAATGGTCATGGCATGTAAGGGAAATGCCAAGGCATATCCATCAGCTCTATGGATTTAAGCCACTGCAGTGCGGCTCCTTAATGATTTATAATAGCACTGGGAAGTGACCACTGGCAGTGTGGCTGGGAGACACTGGTGGCTGACACCGATTACAGAACATGGTACAGATGTTTTCCCAACGAAGATGCCTTAGGGCAACTCGTCTCATCGGCTCACGGCACATGTCCACTATCCAAAAAATGAAAATGGAAAATTCAACCCCCTCCTCTCGCTAAAAACAAAACAAAAATAAAAAATCCAAAACAAAACCAAAAAACTAATAAGAAAACTAAACTAACCGTGTCTTTTGTTGGTCTTTCAAAAATTGGCTAATTTTCAAATAATAAATCACCAGAGTTTATAATAAGCTGATTTTATAAGTCTTTCTTCTATAGTTGGGTCACTCTTCTCTTCTGACTCATAGCTAACTTGAAACTTTTAATGTTTCTAAAGTTAAACAGATAAAAGAGATCCTCATTTTTTTTAAAAGTCTTTATATGTAAAAGAGGCATATTAAAGCATTTACATAGGATATGCCATTTAGGATTTGCTTTAAAATACTTGAGCCCACCTCACCACACTCACCCCAAAAAGTGGAATGACAGAAGCAACAAGATTAACAAACATCAAAAATTGTCAACACTGGAATATGGTATATTAATAGTATTCTCTCTATTTCTGTAATATACTTTAAAATCATCATTTAAAAAACATACTTAGAAACCTATAAACATGGAGGTTTGCCTTAAATCACTATTTTCCCTAAATTAGCCAAATCACTTGAGTCAAATATAAAGAAGTCTAATATATTTTCCCCTTAGAATTAAAGCTTTAATTACTTTAAAAAAGAAATATATAATTCATTCTCAATTTCATTATAGACTTATAAACCCTATCATTTTGGCCTCTTTGCTACATCCAACTATTAATGTCTAATATTCTGTAAACTATAACTTGACTGTTAATTAAGGGCACATGAGATGGTAACTAAAGAAGATGTCTTAATTCACCATCCAAACTAACTGACATTAGTAAGCAATTATTTTGAGGTCCCTCATTTTTGTAACAGAGAGTAAAACAACAAAGAATGACTATGACATTCAAAAGCTTGCTCACTTCCCTCATTGGCTGCAATACTTGTTTTTTCATTATGCCTACATATTTAAATTTCAGCCTTGCACTTGTCATAACCTACCCTCCCAAAGCCTCAGATTGCTGCATTTCTAAAATATAACAGTAAACTGTAAGATTCCTTCATTAATCTTCCAACATGGACCACTTAAAAGTAAGTGAGGCATTAGAGCCTAATAGTTAAATTTTCCATAGCCTCTAGATTCAAATGGAAATGTATCTGCTAGCTTATTAGGTACTGAGGATATTACATTATCCTCTGTGAAGCTCAGCGCAATGACTCACACAGCCAAAGAAAAAGAAAAATGGATTGAAATGGAATAAAATTAAGTGCTATAAAAATCAACTGGTAAAAATTACACGTGATAAAGACTTGTACTTTCTCTAAAAATTCCCTCTTCAATTAAGACCAGAAGAGGACGCTTTGGATGGGAATGAATTTCAAGTTTGGCAAGTTGTTAATATTCAAACAGCAACAAACCCTCTGGCTAGGATTACAGACCTACTTAATAGCTTCTTAGCTCCACTGTGATCGCTGAGATTACTCTTCTTCTTTTTCTCTTTTCCCCTTTTAATTCTGCAGTTAATATATTGTGGAATCTTAGAGTCGGAGTAGAATTTAGAAATAGTGTTAAGTCAACCACCTAATTTTGTAGATAAAGAAATGATGGCTCACAGAACGTCAGCCTTGCCTTTCTCCTAGGTTATAGGGAACTTAGCCTTCTTTACGTGTTTGCCCTGACACAGGCTGCCTTGTTTCTGCCTTTGAAAGATCCCTTTATATATGTGAGTGTAAAAATTTACTTCCCTCTCTCCCTACCCACCTCTCTCTCTCCCTCTCTTTCTCTCTCCCTCTCTTCCTCTATATATATATAAACACATACGCAAAGATTTATATGTGTATGTGTATATATAATAAAGGTATCTCTTAAACTAACAGAATATCTCTGAAGAGATAAAAAAGATAAAAGCCCCTGGAAACTATCTTGGAATTTCTAGGGAAAAAAACAACAACAAAACATCACATAAACTTTCAGCCTTGTAAAAGCTGTTTAACAGAACTGTATAATTAAAATAATTTAGTCCTGTTATGCCAACCTCAAGGCTATACCCCAGTTTATACCCTACTAAGACAAAATAAAATTAAGCAAAAGCTTCTTCATTCTATTTTCAGAAGCTAGATGTAAAAGAAAAAAAATTAACTGCGTAATATCACCTATTTAACCTCCAATATAGCTGTTTAGCAATCTCCATATTAGGGAAGATAAACTGAACTTAAAAGGCTCAATTACATCCATCCAATTTGAGGTAACAAAATGTGAAAAAGGCTTTAAGACTTCAGGCAGAAAATGAATGATGAGACAGTATTAATATGTGAGCTGTTTTGCCTTGTAGTGAAGCAATGTGGAAACAGCAAACATTCCAGCATTTTGTCTCTTTGTTTGCTGGGACCTACAAAGTTAAGTCATGTGATAATCTCTCACTTAGTTTGCCAAGTAATAAAAGGGACTACAGATCTCCTGTCTCCTCATTGGCAATCTCTCACCATGTCTGACTTTTCTTTTTCCAGGTGGGAGGTTTTGGTCACAACTTGTATTTAATATTTTAAAATATTTTAAAGAGAACCTAAAGCATATTGGCTGGACTGGCTTTGGAAAATAACCTGAGGTTATAAATATGTCCCAAAGAAAGTCTTTATGATATTTAGATTTTTACTTTCAAATTAAGTCTATTCACTAATCGGTCAATCTAGACTATAAATGTATAGTGCAGGGAAAGCTTCGGTTTTACAATTCAGGGAACATCCTTGATGACGATATCTGGAATGTCAGACAGGGTTTCAACCTCCACAGCAATTCTAAGGGGAGGTGGATTTCTGGAGTGATGGCAGGCATGTAATGAATGTATCCTTCCTGACCTCCGTCAGTCTGTACATAGGCGAGACATGTAAAAGTATGCAATGTTTTACTAGAAATCACAAAGACTGCATTGTCTCCTTGCAAGTGATCTCTTGCTGAGATAACAAAAACACAACGTTATTGTAAGTCACACCACAGCTACATTGTACACAGATGTCTCTTGTCCTAAGGAATTTTAAATATAAAAGATGCCGGCACTGCCAAACAAAGATGGCATTATAGTCTCTTTCAATTACATAACTTAAGGGAAAAAATTAGAGAAAGAAAGAACTCTACTCCAGAAGTTTTACATGAAGAATAAGGGCACCCTGAATTTATAACACATTGTGGGAGCAAAAAATTCACCTGACAGTCCCTTTATGGAAAGGTTTTGATGGAACGTGGCTACTGTATCCACACAGGCTATGTTCCCTGGGGCTATCAGCTGCATGACTGATGGATCTCATTCTTGATTATGGTACAGAAAAAGCAGGAAAAAGAATGAAAGGTGAGGGTGATCCACTGAAGACGATTATCTACAAAAGGGCAGGACCTGACATAGGTTTTCTTCATTGCAAAGTACCTGGTACACGGTAGGTGCCTGTTGAATGTATCCAGTAAAGAAAGGATGGCAGCATTTAAGCTCAATCTCTGGTGCTGGTATGAACCAATTATATGACAGGTATTTGAGTATTTAATTCTTAGCGTTCTCATCTCTAAAACTGAACTATCATTACCTGCCCCGGTGGGCTGTTTTACAGAATGAATGAAATCCTGTAAGTGTGAGCACCTAGCCTAGTGCCACAATGCCTGGCATACGGTCTGTCTGGTAAAAGCTTACTTTAAAAAAAAAAAAATGCTAGAGACAGTTTAGTACTTTAATTTCATCGGGCTATTCCTTTATCCTACTCCTCTTTGAAACTTACTGATCTCTGAATTTAGCTGGAAGAATTCTAATAGCTCTATTTAACTTAATGATACTAGTATCTCCCAACTAAATCCTTACCAAAACACCCGATTATCCCGGTATCTTGTGTTTCAATCTATAAAATTAGCAACTGACTTGTTAACATATCAGAATAATGATTAGACTCTTGTTGTATAAGGCTAAATGTTTAAATCACCATGGCAACTTAAATTTGTATCTCTCAATGCTCTTTTCAGATGCTACTAATAACATATATCAAAAGCAAAAAAATATTAAATTTGTAGATAAAAATGAAATTCTAGAACAAATGTATAGTTCCAATATTATAAAACCATGGCTGAAAACGACTTTTATTTATGTTCTTACAAATGCAATCCTAATTCTGCTATTACTGCTATTATTATGTAAAAATATAGAATTTGTCATGGACCTTCACATACTTTATTTGATATACATTTCTGTGATTCAGTTTCCTTTTTACTGAAAATATGGAAACTTCTTATATATTAATTTAGACAATTTCATGGATATTTCATACTTGTTCATTCTGTAAAATAGTCTCTAAATCTGAACACTCAGCAAAGTACCAAAATATTATATCTACATCATTTCTCTATGTAAATATATAGATTTTTTTTTTCTGAGAAATGAACACATGCAATTAGCCCATAGGAAAGTTAACTGAACTACTTCTTTCTTTTTTTTCTTTTTTTGTCTTAGCCCTTAAATGTCTAACCTACGGTTCTGAAGCAGGGGCAGTTTTGCTCACCAGGGGACATTTGATAGTATGTGGAGACAAGTCTGATTTTAAGAAGTAAAGGTTGAGAGGACACTGCCACTGTATCCAGAGAGTAGAGGTCAGGGATTTCTGCTAAGCACCTTTAAAATACAGGACAGTCCCCTCCAGCAAATGCTATCAGGCCCAAAATGTCAGTAGTGCAGTGGCTGAGAAACCCTAGTCCACACCAGATTCGATTTAATAACGGGCCCTTCAGAAACTGATATTCTCTTTTGTGGCATTAACCTTCAAGTAAAAACTATGCTGTTTGTAGGTGTGTGATATTTTACACTAATATGGTTAAGTTTTTTTAATCTTTATCTTGGATTTTAAACATCTGCATAAGTGATTCCTATTTACACATCTCTGACACAGCCTTGAAGCCCGTGGATCCTGCCAGGGGATCAGCACTGCAGTGAGAAGAGAATTGAAATGTGAGCAATGGGTGCTTTGTCAGAAGGGCTGCAATCTGCAAGTCAATCAGGCTTAATTGGTCCAATAAACAAAAACATCACATCAATTATAAAATCTCCGAAATCACTGTCATGTTTTCATTGATTAATTCCTACTCATTTACTCAACAGAAAGAGTTTTGTAGCAAGAAATAAAATGCTTTAAATTACATCCAGTACACTGCAAAGCCAGGTGTCTAATTATAGCAACCCCTCCTCTCTCTGTCACTCTCTTCTTCTAGAGAGCAATGTTAGCTGCAGAGACTACGAACTCCTGATTGTGAGCTACATTTTTAAATTTTATAAGTCAGTTATCTTAGAAGAAAATATCTGAACGAAAATAAAATTGGTTCTTGGGTAAGAAGCATTGGCTGAGATATCAATAATTTGGTGAACTTACTAAATGCCCATTAATTAGCTAACCCTGCCATTAAACCAATTTTACTCTTTGAGTCATTCAGTCTCCCCAAATTAAAACTACTGAGATCGATCCATTTCCCAGTGGTCTTCAGGTCAGGTTGACTAAAACACAACTCTGGGATTTTGAACACAGAAACAAACTGAGGGACTTGGAGGGAGGGGGGTGGAGGGATGGGAGAGCCTGGTGGTGGGTACTGGGGACACCTAAAGCGGGGAGCACTGGGTGTGGGGAATGGGGAATGAATCTTGAAACACTGGAAAAAAAAATTTAGTAACAATAAAAAAAAAAAAAAAAAAAATAAAAAAAATTAAAAAAAAAATAATAATAATAAATAAAAATAAAAGAAAATCAAAAAAAATCAAAAAAAATAAAAAAAAATAAAACACAACTCTGGTGTCTGCCACTGCTCAACCGGAGCCATTCAGGACTTTCTGACAGCCTTAAGGACACATTCGATCCCCAGCTGAACTCACCAAGTCCCCGGTAACCTTCGGGCCCTGTGCCCTCCCTTTTTTTTTTTTTTTTTACCCCCTAACTGCCCCTTAACAACTGTCATTCCAGTTATACCACACTGCCAGGAGTCCCTGGAACACTCCATATTTTTTTCAGGCTTGACTTGAAATTGCTTCAACTCCAGTGTGTTTTATCTCTTTTTATCTGCCTGGTTTATACCTTTATCCTTATCTTCACTACCAAGTATATGATTGGAACTACTCAGGAAGCCTGCCCTGTCTTCCCTCTCCACTATTTCCGTAGTATCATGGGGACCTTCATCAATGAGTACATTCTACTACGTTCTCTGATGATCTGCTAGCTCTCCTATGTGAGACTGATTCTTTCAAGGTAAGGAGCCTCATCTGTGAGGACTCAAAGCCCCTGGCAATGGCTGGTATAGAACAGATTATAAACACTGGTGACTGAATTGATGAATAGATGAACGATGGTCCTTTCATAGATCTGGGTATATGGGTTCCTTTCTCCACTGACAATGGTAACATTTTATTCTCTCCTAACCATCCTTAATTATACACATATTCTATAATCAAGCTATCTACTCACTGAAGCCCTTAAGGTTCAGCTTCAGTGTCTGGTACATAGTAGCTATTTAATTAACATCTGATGAATGAACAAATGAAGATATGAATCCTTAAAAAGTTGCTGAGTATGATTAATCCAAGGACAGAAGGATCTCAGTAAAGGCTGACTAGCAAAGGGAGGAACTTATTTCTTTCTGGATTTGTGGAAACAATGTGTACAGACATATAACTCTACTTGGCAAATCCACTTGAATGATTACATACATATTTATGTATTTATGATATCAGTACTGCAATTTTGCTGGGTTTGAAAGTTTCAAAATAAAATTTTGAAAGGAAAATGCCAGCAGCTATAATAAATGTAGAAATACCTGCAGAAGGGTCAACAGAGTGCTACGAGATCTCTAAGCAGAAGAAGGAGAGGAAGCCCTACCCAGCTCTGGGAGCAGAGAAGGCCAGTTAGGGAAGATGTCACAGCAAGGGGGATTCCTGGAATGAATCTTCAAGGACAGACAGGGATAAAGAAAAGGAGAAGGGAAGGAGATTGCTGGATGAGTGAATGACCTATGGCATAAGCAGGGAAGACATTGTTTACATTGTACTTTATCAATTTAGAGAAGTTAAAATGTCTGCTAATATTACCACAAATAATTATCGAACAGAGGTACAATTTTTAGGTAACACTAATCTTTTTTCTACCTTGTTCATTTTAATTAGTTTTTAAATCATATTTCATTATTTGATATAAAAAGTAATACACGCATTGAAAATAATTCAGACTTTTAGTATTTGCAAGCATTATTATTTATTTATTTATTTATTTTTAGTGTTCAATTAATCTTAACCAACATGGTTTAGGATATCTGCATAGGGCTTGCATTAGAGTTTTATTACGTGATGGTAAAACACAGGAGCTGTCTTTGCTTCAAATAAATATGAACAATCTATTGGAGGACTAAAGGAGTAACAGAATACTAATCTGATTATAAGCACAGGCCAAGGACCTACTCAAGACGTGTTAAGGTGAAGATACTTTAAAAAAAATGACAGAATAAGCATATCAGAAACTAGAGATAATTAAACATTTGGAAATCATTAGGGTCCTGGGCCAAGGTACTTGGTTGCCATGACAAAACCAAGAGAAGCTACAGAAAACCTGACAAGCAGGTATCCTGGGAGAAGCTGAACACAGAGGGAAAAGGCCAATGTTTTCAAGAGGCAATAAGATTATAATTTTCTAAATCTCTCTTGGGAATATGGTCTGAGTATTACTATGCCTTGAGTTTTAGAGCAGGAATCTGGTCTGACTGCAAATGAAGCCAAGATAGGTACTGTAAAACAGGGATATTTTATCTAATGTCTGAACCCTCTTTTGGCTTTTTAATTTACCACGAATCACAAAGAATTTGCTCTTTGCTATTGGATAGAAGGAGGAGCCAGGAGCACAATGGGACAGTCATATTCACCAACCGATAGGGATCCCTTGTGCCACTGACAGTTGTCTTGTACTCCATGCCTCTCTCAAACCCCACAATGGACACACGGGGGTTCTGTAATGCTGACTCCTCCGAGGATGGGCGTGAACCTGTTTGCAGGGGCAGGTGTTAGCTGACTGGGGGCATCGCGTCTCACCTCCATTTTCAGTGACCTTCTACTGATAGCTTGAAATTCGTCATGGGACCACAGAACTCAGCAAACAGATCAGCAAACTTGACAGATCAAGGTGCTGCTATTCTTCCCCTCAGAGAGCAAGCTGTTAACCATTTACCAGCATACCAGTAGATCCAACCCATCTCAACAGTCAGAAACCAACACATCTCATAATAAATAATAACTAAAAAAAGCTCAGCAATCTGTGAGCAAGCAAATCAGGTTGGATTCCTCTTATAAATCAAATGACTTGAAATGTGCATTGTCCTTTGTCCTGCTAATGTCAACTGAGAAGGAACCAAAAACCATTTCTGGCTTATACATGTAGCTGAAGTCAAATGACAAACAGGTGGACAAGTTTAAATTGTGCTATTCTGGGGATATAAGGTTTTAATCTCTGGGGGAATAATCAGTCTTTCTTCATAAGTACTAAATGTAGCTTCTGAGATTCAAATAATTTTCCCTCACTTTTGAGCAACTGATCATGCCTCTGTACCATATGCATGCATTAGTTTAAAAAAACAGATTCCTTTTATAATTTAGAGAGGAAGCGATGTGGATCACTCAATTCTTTTGATGGAAAGAATCACTAAACTAGTGCTATCTTATGCAATCCATATCAGAAAAGAAGTAAAATATTTTCTTTCAGTATGAATAAAAGGAAATATGAAAGGGAAAAAATGTCATTTGGATATCTCAGTCCATTCTCTTCATTCCTAAGAGCAAAGGAAAGACACCTATTTATCAAGAAGAAAACTAAGTGCACATGGATATTTCAAAGTGAATGAGGCACATATTTTTTTCGAATAGCTTTTGTGGTCTTTTCTATGCTTTTTTCTAAAGAGTCACTTAAATCCCAAAAGGTAACTTTCAACTTTACTTTCTCCTCAATCATTTGTCTTCCCTGTGTCCCCCTCCCATAAATTAGGCATACAACAATGATCAAGAAGCAGGTGATGGAACATTATACTTAAAATCTTCATCAACACATGTTTAAATGTGACTAAATTTAAAGTATCTTTAATCAAATACATCAGTAATCAAAAACACTGACATATTTGTAAGTAGTGAATTAACCTGCACATGATCTATTTTTTTTAAAGTTTTTATTTAAAGTCTAGTTAGTTAACATATGGTATAATACTAGTTTCAGGTGTAGAATTTAGTGATTCATCACTCACATACAGCACCCAGTGCTCATCACAATATAAACTTGCATATGACTTTAAAGCTCCCTGAATCACAGTCTGTCTTTACAGTTTAATAATTCTGCTTTTATACACATTTTGACTCTTCATGGGCTGCCAGAAGCTATTCTCAATGATATGACATATGAAGTTAAGTAGTCTAAGTTAACAAATTCTTTTTTTTTTCTTAAATACAGCCTACAAATATACTCATTCCTTAATTTACACACAAACATACCTCTTTAAGAAGAAAACTAACTGAATGTGGACAACTTTTTTTTTTAACTTCTCAAGTGTTTTCTACCTCCTGGATCCTTTGGATCTCCATATTTCTAATTCTAACCATCCAAACATACCCTCACACGGGCCAACCTTATTACTACCTCTTTGCATCCCATTTCTTTGATCATTTTATGTTATGTCATTGAAGTTCAGAGTCCCCTGATCAGTAATGTCACTCGTCCAAATGTCTGCAATCAGGATTCTATGGGAATCGTAACATAAAGAAGCAAGAATAAGATCGTTAAATGAGACAGACAGGGTATGAGATTCAATTTCTCTGACACTGTTTTCTATAATCCCTCCTCCTGTTCCATACCTTCGCCCCTCCCCAAATTAAACCACCACACATCCTCCCAGAACCCTAATTATCACATTACTGAAACACAAGTAGTCTTTAAATATCCCTCCTATGCATGCAGGGGGACTCCCCTGCTCCTACCAGACTCCCTCTCAGGGATGAGAAACTCGCACCAAAGACAGTGTGTGAGAACTACCTCTGTTGATGTTTACATAACACATTATTATTTTCTGTAATCCTCACAACAGCCATTGGAAGTCATCCTAAGCTGATGTTACTACCTTACTGTAGAGGTAAGGAAATCAGCTCTGAGGTGCGAATTGTCTGGCCAAGGATCATGTATTTAATGAAGAGCAATGGTCTTAACTATAATCAGGTTCTGCTGAGAATTGACCAGCCGCCTTCCTGTGTCACTTTTAAGGATAGTAAATAACAGAACTAATCCCAGCTACCACTCCTGAGAGCCTCTATGGGCAAAGTACTGTACTGGGCTCTCTACAATTATATTCCCCCAGCTGCTTGGAAAAACAGACAAGGTATACTTTGTAAATCAGGACTGCATGTTCTCCGCTGAGAAAATGTGGAAAGGGAAGCCCCAAAGGCACAATAGTAAATGGTGAATTTGGGGATAGAACCAGGCCTTCTCATTTCTTCCTGTCTCCCTGCCATAGGACTCTACATTTGGGACCATACACATGGTAGTATCACAGGGGAAATGTATGGCTTTGTGTTAAAATATACTTGGGGAACTTATGCACACATACAGTACACACACACATGTGTACAAACATACACGTACCTCCTTGGGGTTAGACAACAAAAATAACTGCATTATTAAAATTTTTAGAACTAAAAACAAAATAATTTCTATAATAAAGTTAATGTTCCTTTTTTTTTGAAGATTTTATTTATTTATTTGACAGAGAGAAACACAGCTAGAGAGGGAACACAACCAGGTGGAGTGAGAGAGGGAGAAGCAGGCTTCCCACTGAGCAGGGAGCCCAATGCGGGGGCTCGGTCCGGGACTCCGGGATCATGATCTGAGCCGAAGGCAGATGCTTAACCAACTGAGCCACCCGGGCACCCCTAACGTTAATGCTCTAAAAAGTATAGTGACATTACTGTATTCCACATAACTTCAATTTTTCCAGGTAGCACAGACTTGAAAACATCTGTCCCATTAGAGAGCTCTATTTCTCCTAGAGCAGGTATCATGAACAGCTGAACTTCTGATCCTCAAAAATTACAGAAAAAAAGGGAGAGCTATCTGTATAATATCTAAAACTAGGACATTTCTAAAGGTATCCTTGGTTAGGCAAACCCGGGTTACTAAGCAGTTTTCTTGCCACTGAGCATATTCTAGGATTGAGCTGTTTCTTTTAAGGAGCAGATACTGGCCAAGCTATTTTATAAAGGGGTGACAGGCTGAACTCATAATGGTTTCATGCTATAGAGACACAACAGTGAGAGGGCCACTAATCAATCTCAGAAAAGAACAGGATAATAAATTCTTAGGCCAGTATTTATATATAAAAATATGCTGGGGTACCTACTTATATTAAATCTGAGACTATAAAAATTATATCTGAACATAATGAAACATAAATTAGGAAGTTGTCTTTCTTAGCACACATTCTAATGAACCAGAAAGAGGTTTCATAAAACCATGAAAACAGATGCTTGTCTCATGATTATCCCCAACCCATGCTGTTCTACCGTACTAGATTACAAACTGTGTAACCGATGGAGGCAAAAAGTCTTTCCACTTCACACCATTCTGGAGTTCTTGCTTCTTCCCATGAGAAACAAAGTGTCATGAAATTGAGGCCCGAAGCAATTTTGTATATATTTGCGGGGGGGGGGGGGCAGGCAGCCTCTCTCTTAGTGCTTGGGTGAGTGGCAGTCATAACAGCCACTCCTATTACCACCATTTATCCATTCATTTTGGCAACAAGTGCTGTGCTGAAGGGACCAGCAGCTCCATGGCGACTCCCTCATATGCTGAAATGACTCAAGCCAAACACATGGCAGAAATACATGACATCTTGTGCTGCTTCTCCACTCTGTGCTCTTGATGAAATTTACTAGAATACTACAATCAGCTAAAAGCAGATTAAATAATTCGTGGAAACAAAATCACATTTAGTGGCTAATTTTCAGGTTAAATTGGTTTGGAAATATCCATTTTTTCATACAACAATAGGAGAATACCTATTTTCAGCATCTGAGTCTAAATTTTGGCCAGTATCTAAGGACACAGATCACCTAGCAATATTACCTCCTCTGCTTGCTAGTAAATGATTGCATTTTTCTGACTGGATGCTCACTGGACAATGAAAGAAAGTAAAATCTGGGAGAAAAGGTTAATTCGATAATCTCGTAAGACTTCAGTGTTTTAAAACTTTGTTATATATTAAATAATGTACACTTAAATATTTCATGTTGAAGCTACAAAGGAAATTCAGTCTCAAATTCCAGGATTATCAGATGCAGAGTAATAAACCAAAGTTTAAAAATCTTTTGCTTCCTTTTATTCAATGTCAAATTAATTTCACTCTGTAATTCTTATTTTAATCAAACATTTGAATATTTATGCCCTAATTACATAAACTTGGGGGTTTAAATCTGCAGAGCAAAACTAGAGTGGCTCTATATACACAAACTCACTTAACCCTCACAGCAACACTATAAAATAGGTCATGTTATTGTCCAGTTCCTTTAATGGAGTATGGGAACCAAAGGAAACTGGGCTCTGATGTCCTAGCACCAAACTCTGATGCTATTTTGTCCCTCAGACACTTTGCCAGGAATTATTATTCTTTGTTCTCTCTTGTTTTGTTTTATGTACATACTTTCAGTTAGTTATTTGCTCATCCCTCCACTCGGTAAACATGTTCTGAGCACGTGAGTAAGTGTCAGGCTCTGGAGAAAAATGAAGAATAATACACAAGTAGGCCTCTTAGTATAAGGTTCCACATCTGGGGAGGATAGCAGACTTCAAAGGAAATAATTAAATTCTACTGACAAAACTGCTGAATTGACAGGTAAAAACTCCTAGGGAAGCAAAGGTTTGGAAACAGTCATTTCAAAACTGAATCTCAAGTCCCTCAACTATTAAAAAAAAAAAAAAAAAAAAAAAGACCCAAATAATAAGTGTTAATTCTGAAGAAAATAACTGTAAAACCTTGTCAACGTGTTAGTATCTTCTTTTACACAGTATAAATATGCTTGGTTTCACTCTATAAATGATGGACTTGGGAGCAGACATTTATTTCTCACAGGGTAAAAGACAAAATTACAGTGAAGTAATTAAGACTATAAAACTCCAATTTAGGCGATTTGCTTTATAATCTTAAAGAATAAAGGGAAATTGAGTACAGAATTAAGCTACAGAAAAATCGTACAGTCCTTTCATTAATCAGTATAATCTTCCACCTGAATATATACCGGAAGTACTTACTTTAACAGCAAAGCAATGACTGCAATGCAATCATCTAAAACATGAAAAATTCAATCCACTTATCACTGAAGTCTCATATTTTACAGACTGGCAAAAGATACTATGAATAAAAACTATTGTGCATTCCTCAGTCAGCTGCCTCTCAATTACGCTTTTTATCAAGAACTTTGTCTACTGCCTTCTTCTCTCTCATTAAATGAATCCACATCTAGGCATCTAGGTAGCAACCAATTACTTTCATTCAAACTGAGGGACTAATTTTTATTTTAAAAGATCCCTAGTGTTTACGCAGCTAAAATTTATCTTCACACTGATTTTTCATCTTCTCCAATACTTCCTATCTATGTAGCATAAGCCAGGTACTCTCAATACTGAGAGCGCAAGGATGGGTGGGCTGCAGAGATCTCAGAAACTCCTGAACTTGCCTGCCAGATTTCAGGGTTAAGTGCTCATATGCACTCTATTTCAGAACTTCTACCAGATTCTCAAAATGAGCCATAAGCTAAAAAGATGAGAATGTATTTGGATAGACTCTTCTTCAGGAATTAATACACAGGAGGTATAACAAGGACTCAAACGGTAAAAAACTATTAATATTTTCCACTTGAATTCACCTAGAGGCATCTACCTTTTTTTTTTTTTATTGTTACTAAAAATTTTTTTTCCAGTGTTTCAAGATTCATTCCCTATTCCCCACACCCAGTGCTCCACGCTTTAGGTGTCCCCAGTACCCACCAGCAGGCTCTCTCATCCCTCCACCCCCCTCCCTCCAAGTCCCTCAGTTTGTTTCTGTGTCCAAAGTCCCCGTTGTTTCGTTTCCCTCCCTAGATTACCCTAGTTCCCATTTGCTTTTATCCATACACCTGTCCCATGATGCTTTCCAAAAAATAGGAAGATAAAAGACAAAGTAAAACACACAGTGGCTTGGTCAATTTCTATGCACTGTTCTGTGTAAGTACCCTGAAAGCTTCCTTTTCTAGCCTTTGTTGTGATTAAGTTGGTGCCACATAACTAATCCTAGCCCAGGGATCCTGAGCTAGTTTAACCTCTGAGATGATTAGAAGCCAATGTTTTCCCCCCATCTCTCTCTGTCTGAGCTTCATCTACCTCAAAAGTCACCTGTTAGAGGAAAATGGAGCAAACAAACTTAGACCCTGGAGTCACTGGATAGAGGAGTGCACCACTGAGATTACAAGAGCAAGAAATAAATCTTTGTTGGAATTAGTCACCAAAATGGGGGAGGGGGCACGTGCAGGGGGGTATGCACAGAGGTAGTGGTTGTTACTCATATCAGCCTATCCTGACCTCCTCAAATTGAAGATTTAAAAAAAAATGCATCAGTTCAAATCTGTCTATGCATTAATTAAAAAGGGGGAAGATATTTATTGTAAGCATTATTTCTATATTTTTGTAAACTATTCATTACAAGCTAGACTTAAACTAGTTTATTTAGTGGCATACCACATAATCCAAAATGTTTATATCCATACACCTCCCTAAAATAAACTGATGGTTTTAGAGGAGAGGAGGGGATGGGTGAGTCTGGTGGTGGGTATTAAAGAGGGCACAGATTGCATGGGGCACTGGGTGTGGTACACAAACAATGAAAATGGGAACACTGAAAAAATAAAATTAAATTACAAAAAAAAAATAAATGAATAAGGATAAAGCCTAGCTTAATGTCCAAATCAAAACAGGTATGTGTCCATGTAGAAATCCAAGCAACAGTAGAGAACATTCATAAAACAGTGCCAGCCACAGCAGACACAAAGCTAAGGATGAGAGTCCTGCTACATCCCAGAGGACTCAAATCAGTAAACAATGACAGTAGGAACCAGTGTGGGGTGCTATGGGGACATCTCCCACACATGGGGATAAAAGGACCAAGGGAGGTTCCCCAAAGGAACTGTCACTGGTATTGAGTCTAGAAGGACAGGTAACAGGTAGTAGTTACTTAAGGAAAGAAAGGTGACAAAGATTTTTCATGAGAAAATAGAGTGATGAGAAAACACAAATGTGAGACGTGAGATGTGTATATAAAAACCTGCGAGGAGACTGGAGAGGAGAATCTAAACTGAAGCATGTTTCGGGAATCAATCTGAAGAGGTCGGCCAGGGCAAAATGGTGCTTCAATTTAAAATTCCAATGTAATTAAAGGACCTTCTCAAACTTTCCTGGGTACTTCTGGGAGACAATAAGATGTTTGTGCAACTGTGTGATAGACACGTTTTAAAAGATTCTGGATAATAATACTAATTCGAAAAGATGGGATGTGTGAAATTTGTCACTGGCCTCATTTTACTCATTTAGATACATTGTCTCACCCTTCAATTTTCCCTGCTTTACTTATCTTGAAGAGAAAGAAAATATTTTCAGAAGGAATTATAATCAAGTGGCTTAACATAAACTTTACAGCTTTACATAATTTAGAAATCTTACTTTCAGTATAATTTGAATATAAAACCGTGAGAATGGTAACCAGTTCATAATCTATGGAGCTCTACTTTAAAAAAAAAAAAAAAAAAGGATCACTGATCATTTATATAAAAGATAAAGAAAGTGGATTACTAGTAACCACAAAACAAACAGTAACATACTATAAACAGAAACATTTACTCTTATTTTTGCTAAATGGGAGGCAGAAACAATCATTTTTTGCTTCTGCTTAGAATTATTTTTGCTAAGAAAGAATCAAAAACATAATTTGATTACTCTGTTTAAGAGATTTATGCCTAGAGTGTGGATCAGACCAAAGTTAAAGACATAAACCTAATCTTATTTGGTTGATATAAAGAGTGGTATAAACCACAGCACTTAGGCAAACATTTGCTTTGCAAATTTTATCTCTTCGTAATTATTTTTCAGTCAAATGTTTCCACTTTCTACAATAAAGTTGGGTTAAAATTTTCATCTGGCATTGGAAGTATCCACTGTTAAGCTCTAAATTACATTTTGTTATACTATAACTTTCTTAACCATGACAAAAGAAAGCCTGATATAATAATCTCTCCCATTCCTGTGAAACTGAGAATTTGTCTTAGAAACGGTTTTTGAGGTTGACAAAGATAGCTAATTATAGCCATAGCCATCAGCCTTGTATATTGATGGACAGGCGAGGCTGCAAGACCTTTCCACAGACAGCACCGGTTTGTGGGGTTCCTGGTATACATTAGGGGATCACATGTAAAGGGATCACAGTAAACAATGTATATACATGGCTAAAACATGTTTCCACCCTCACAAAATGTTCAGTCAAGGTGAGAAGTCGAACTAAGGCATTTAAAAAGCAACATACAAAAAAGTGTAAACAGCAGGGCATGAGCTACCTCCACAGCAAACAAAATGGAATTTAAAAAGTTACAGAGGAACACCTTCTTCAATCTGACTTTCAGGAAGTACTTGGTTCATCTTGCTTCCTAAAGTCAGCCTCTCTACCTATTTCTTTTTTAACCCCTTCTCAATGTCTCTGACATGTGGTACCCTCCTTTATTCCTACTTTAAGGAATCTTCATCCTTTTCTTCTCCACTGACTCCTGTACCTCCCTTTAGTGGCGAAAAACAAGACAAAACAAATCATGTTTCCATTGGAGGAATACATCTAGCCTTCTCCAGCAGTCTTCTCTCCTCTGCTTAATTCTCTGACACCCACTTCTCTTCTTTTTTGTTACTGAATTTCTTTATAGAGTTGTCTAAACTTGTTGAGTTCTCATACATACCTTCCAACCTACTAGTGACTCATCTTCTTGGAATGTGGTTTGTGCTGAGGAGTCTGCCTCCTACCTCACCCCTTCCAGTTCTACTCAAAGGGCTCTCTCAAAGGTTACTGCTGTCCTTTTCACTGCCCCTCAGGTCAGTGTCCTTTTCTCCTCTCTCGTCCTGTCTGTGGCATCTGCATCATCAACTACTTCCTTCTTTCCTCTTCGGCCTTTCTTGTTTCCTGCCACTTTCTTTGACTTCTCTCCTTTCTGACTACTGATTAGAGATGCACCAACATTTGTCTCTACATCCCTTCTTCTCCCCATCCACTGTCTCTCTGAACGTAAGAGGGCGCTATCCTGTGACACAGCAGGATCAGTGCTAAGGGAGTGGCTTTCAGATGCTTTCTCTGTAAATTCAACTATGCAACCAAATCACTGATCTACTCCCTGCTTACCCTCTTTCCAGAGAGAGAGAGACACATCAGTTCTACCTCCTGTATTCCTTACACTGACAAACAGCAATGCCCCATCCCTGATCACCCAAACTAGAAACCTCAAGCTCATTCTCAGCTAACTTTTCTAGCTTTCCTGTTGAGAAATGAAGGATAAAACAGTAGCACAGTACAGAATATTTACTGAGCACGCTCTTGGAAGTACTTTTTTTTTTTTTTCAGTGTCACACCGATTTTCCTGAAATATCTTTGAGTGGGCTATATGATTTTATTGTTCAAGATGGACTACTATGAAGTAGGAACTAAATAATTTCCTATTATTAGGATGACTAACAGATTAGTCAGAAATGATATTCAGCTTTTCTACTTCAGAAATTGCCTCCAGGCTTTGTAACAATAGTAAAAACTTTCTACAGGAAGGCTCAGATAAAATCAAAAGCTAGTGTTTTGATAAGCTGGTCATTCAGAAGTGCAAGTTTCCATTCTTCTTCATTTCTTTTTCTAATTTTTTACCTTTCATTTCTCAACATGCCATAGATAACAATGTTACATTAAGCGATTCACTTACAAAATAATAAGAAACAAGTTTCCAGTTGTTCTGCTCACTTAAGAAAGTCATTGATCTTCGCATTTTCTTAAATACTGTTTATATGCTTTTCCAAACTACGAAACAAGACACTGTAGGTAACAAAGTCAAAAACTAGCTCTATAAATTAGTACCAAGATAAATAAATGCAACAGCTAGCAATGATTACACAGTAAGCCCTGAAGAACTGTCATTCAAGCATTTTCAAATGTCTACAGTGTACGTTTACATAAGCACTCTATCTAGCACAAGGGATTACGTTCCAGAGGAATGAGCCCCGGACAGTGCACGATGGCCACTACCTGGGCTGATGAGAGCTTGCTTCACTATCAGCAAAGGCTCGTCCTTTCTCCTCAAATTCCCACCTTACTTTATTTCTGCAACCTCGGTTCCCATTCCCAGGCTGTGGTAAGGTTTATTATGCTCTCCATAATGTCCTAAGACTGCCAGAAAGCCTTATTTCCATATTAATATTTAACTTCTTTCCTCAAACCTTTTCTCCAGGAGTTAAAACCTGTCATGATAGTATCAAGCACAGTGCTTTTTTTTTTTTTTTTTTTTTTAATACAGCAAAGACATCTAATATACTTTTGGCTGCTGCTGCTGCTGGCTAAAAATTTAAACTATGTAGTGTGTGATGCTCCTTTAATAGCAATTGCCATAAAATCCAAAAGAAAATAGGGATGGAAAACATTCTAAATTCTTTGAAACCACTATGATTTTCTTAGTCTATCTCTATTTATTGTATTTAGAATGCGATTACACGGGTCAGTGTTTATTTTTAGAATAGTACTAACTGCCCTTTTGCTTAGGGTGTTTTCTAATCTATCAATTCCCTAAAACTCCAAGTATAGGGTAATTCAACCTACAAAAACAGTGTCTTATAACCTAGTAAGTACTCTCAAAACTGGCTGTTACCACAGGAGAAAATGAAGAATTTCACCCAATTTCTTTCAGTGAGTTCTTCGTAGTATTTTAAAATAACTCTTTCCTAAAAATAATAACTAAGAAGAATGTGTTACTACTAAACTTATCCATTCATTCATCCACCCACTTCAACAACACACACTTTATTCAATAAATACACATCATTTGTTTATCCAGCTGTTTGATGAAATAATATACTTTGTTGATACAAATTCTATATTCTCTCGTGTTAAAAATACATTTTCTCCTTAGGGGAAGGTGCTTGTTTTCTGTACCTTTTCTTTCTTCCCATTACATGTATTTTCTCTCGGAAAATTCTTTGGGGCAGCAAAAACCAGTTTCATTATTTGTAGAATAAATTTTAAATACGACCTTGACTTTTACAACTTATGCTTATCTTGAAGGAAAGAAGAGCCGGGACTCTCCCCCACCCCCAACACCACTATTCTTTCAAACAGATTAAAATTTATAGCACCAGCTATATTATAAAAACAATAATTACACTTTCAACTTTATAACAAGAGTGATACCTTGGTGTGTCAGCCATGAGTAGGATTCTAGACAAGGCTTACTTCTCAGAGCTTACTTTCAGTCTTGGATTTACAGGGCTTTTCAGATAAATGAATTATTTCACCAACAAGATGAAGCAGAGTTTACAAAAGGTGCTGTGGTATGCATTATTTCCCTTAGATTTCATTCCACCCAGGGAGGCAAAAAGACAGGTACGTTCTCCAGGACACATGATACAAAGTTAACATGGTGATTAGATGCAGTCCCAGGAAACTCACTAAACCAGTCAAAGTCCAGTGCTCTGTCCACAGCCTTCTTACATGATTTTTACTCTTCTTTGTCATAAAGCTCCTGACTCCATCAAAAGTGCCACGAACACTGCAAACCTTAAGTAGAAACTGACCCGATTCCCTAAGAATCAGTGGATTTGAGTGAGAGGTGGAAAATGGCCAATATGAAGCCTTAAACATGAAATCTAACTTAAAATATCTTTCAAATGGAAAAGTATTTAACTTAAAAGTAATGAAAGGATAGTTGTAACTCAGTTTGAGGTTCTGTTAATAAAAATAAAGTGTCAATTCAACTAGTATTTTTTAAGTAATTTATCATCATTCTGTTACTTCCCAACCCATGAAAGACATTTTAAAAACAATTTTGGTTCTCTAATGAACTTAAAAATCAAACTTTCCTCTGAGTTGAGATGTCGTGTTTAAAGGGCTCTATTTCCATGCAGTAATTTTACTATGGTACCGTTAGGGACTCCTTTGTTATATGGGAGTTGATTAAATGTTTGTTTGCAAATATGTCAACACGGTTTCAGACAGGAAGTCAAGAATGGTGATAATGACCAAAAACTGCTCAATTTCTTCAGAGCATTTCCATCTTGGCGCTGACCCTTTTATTTCCAAATTCTCTTCGAGGAGAGACTGCACTGTTTTGATTTGGACCACTGCCCATCATGGTGTTTTGTCTTTTTGTTTTTTTAAGATTTCATTTATTTGAGAGAGCATGAGAGGGGAGAAGGTCAGAGGGAGAAGCAGACTCCCCACGGAGCTGGGAGTCCGATGCAGGACTCGATCCTGAGACTCCAGGATCATGACCGGAGCTGAGGCAGTTGCTTAACCAACTGAGCCACCCAGCCGCCCGCCCATCATGTTTTTTTAAAAGGGTAAAACAACAGATTAACACTGCTAAGAACATATCTGGGGCAAAGTTTGGGAGGAGAAAAACTGCTGCTCAGTTATCTGTTATTTCATGTGTAAGGACTTCACAAGGAGTTTAACTTTGCTAGTTAGTACATACTGCTTCAAAAATGTCTCTATCTTACTACCTAATTAAAACTCATATGATGAATGTCTGAGATAAACTAAAATCAGGCATCAGGAAATAATAGGAAAGAAAAGAAAAGCACTAGTGGGGTGTTTCTACACACAAATAGTATGTTCAACACTCTAGAATTCAGGGACACTTGAGGCCATAAAACAAATGATCAGAAAGGACTACGGCGAGTTAATGTTCAATTGCTGTTCTGGTGTAAATCTTTTATGGTAAAAGCAAAAGCCCGTGTGTGTGTGTGTGTGTGTGTGTGTGTGCGCGCGCGCGCACTTCCATCTGTACACATGCAGAGAGAGAGAGAGAGAGTGGGAGGAGAGGGACGGGCCAAATTTATGGTCACACTGGAAAAGAAAAACACAGAATGACCCCACCCTCCACAATATAAGGTATATCTGTTAGTGGTGATTTTGCCATTTTGGACCCAAGTTTTTGTTTATCTACACATCGACACATATTTTGCAAAGAAAAAAATTTTAAATGCGCAATGACTTAGCACATGATTTAAGAGTTTGCTCTTGAGATACTAGGGAACATTCCATAATCTTAATATTATAGAAGTACTACTGTAACATATGGTCTTTTTCAAATTAAGGAGACACAAATGCTCGCAGAAACATTTGGTATGATTTTAACTCTCATTTGAAGTTTTCTAAACAACCATCCTTCAGGTGCCAGCACACAGTATGTTGGCCTTCACTGCAAGGACCTGATGACATTTACCATGCCAAGTAACTGCAACACTGTTCGGAGTACCCAAAAACACCTTTATGGCAACTTCAAAATCAACAAAAAAGGTTAGGTTTAACACTAAGCATAGTTAATTTTCTACTTTTTAGTCTGCTTCATATTTTTAATGCAGACCTTTGATGGAAAGATGCTTTCATCTTATTAATTTGGGGACTACACATCAAAAGAGGACCAAATTTTGTAATTAAAAAACCTCAAGGTTTGACAAATCGCCCCCCACAAATATTTCAACTTCTAGAATTATACTCTGACTTCCCACATCATCTGCATAAGCTCCTCATTTTATGTCCATTATTACAAATCACAACTTCACAATATTACATATTTAAAACCATATTTTGATGAATTCTTTATGTAAGGTTTTATATATCTATATATCAAAAATGTATTTACAGATACATTTGTCCTCAAGTGTCTGGCACCAAAGTCGAGTTTTAAAGCTAGAAATACCATTTTTAACTGTAGGAAAAGCTGATGTATATGGATTCTAATAGATTTCGATTCTTTACAATGTTTTCTCTAAACTCTTGAAAAGTTTTCAAACCCTGGAATACCTTATTCCTACATTCATTAATCAGGCTACACTGACAGTTCAATTCTGCCAGTGCCCTAAACCGGTCATTACAGACGAGGTGCATTCAGCTCCCTGGTCCACCACCAGGATCTGCCTTAACCTTCCCTCTGTCCCTGAGGGAGCCCCAGGCACCCTGCCCTTCCTGCATGGCAGCCTGCTTTCTAATCCCCTTGGTGACCATGATATCCTTAATTGAATTCTTCTCTTATTTATCAAGCCCAGAACATGGCAGGGCTGAAATTCCAATCCTTGGAGGCTCTACCTCTACAGTTGTCTCTAAACCACTGATGTATGTTACCTTCCCCATCAGCATACGGGACATCACGATTCATGCATCACAAAAGGTATGAGTACCTATGAGAAGCAGGGTCAGTGTTCAGAGATAGCATGAGGTTTTGCTTCATGGTTCCTGTCATTGTTTTTGGGCATGGGAAAACGTGTACGTGTTCTTGTTTCATTTGGTTTTCCCGGCAGACAGACTTGGGCCTGAATTCTGACTCCATCACTTTCTAGTTGTGTGACCTTGGGAAAATCACATAATAGCATCAACAATCTATTGGCTATTTTCTATATGCTAGCCACTGCACTAAGTGCTTGGCATACATTGTCTCATTAAATTAAATTAAATCCTCACAAAAAATCCCTGACTAGGAGATGATATTCTTCATATTTTAGAGCATGTGAGACTATAGCTGAGAGAGTAAGCAGCCTTTTTTTCTAAGGTCAAAGAGCCAGTGGGTGAACCAACAGTAGTCCAGACTGAGCTAGAACGAGGCTCAGGCCAAAGCATCCTGAGGGCACCATGACATGAAAAGGTGAGAACTGAATGGGGAACTGGCACTCATGGCCAGGGGTTACAACTAATTAGGACCTCTGCTCATCGTCCACCAGACAAGAGAGTTCTCGTTCTCTCCAAGAAAGGGCAGGAATACACGGGAAAGAGTAAACAGTGTGCACTGGAAGGTACCAGTCTTCTGAGTTGAGGGATGGCAGAAATAAATACTCAGGCATCACTATGATGGAAATTAAGAACCTTACTTGGAGAACTAGCCTAAGACTTCGAAGACTTTCAGTGAACAAGTACTTCATTTTTTTTTTTAAATAAATGTTATAAATTCCTACCCAAAAGTACGCCAGCTGTTTTTCAAATGGAACTTCCTAAAAACAGCATTCATAGTTTATATTCTTAGTTTTTCTCTTAGGTCCCTACTGGGTCTTGAATTCATCTTGGGCATCACTCAAGGGGACTGGATTACAATTACACCTCCCCCAAAAAATTACATTAAAGGAGCCTGGGCATGGCCCTATTAAATGATGATAAGTATCCAGTCAAGTCAGGGAGAATTTGGATTTTGAAGTAAGAATTCTAAGTCAGGCACCCAGAAAACAATTAATAAATGTATCAAATAATTTCACATACATATAATTATTGCAGCACCGAGAATGTTCAGTCATTCCACTTTCACGATATCACACATAGACATCTTTAAAGACACAAGCTGAGAAATTTTTCAACTTTGGAAACAATGGAAATCAATGAAAATTTTTTTGTTTAGAAATAGAAAGTGAACTGCCTATCTAGGTCTAATCCTTTCAATTTAGATCTAATCTTTTCAATTTTAAGAATTCAAACATTCAGAAACTCGTTAAACATGCAGGATCATTAACTAAAATAAATGGCATGCCGGAAGTTCAATACTCCCTTCAAACAAAAATACTTTTCAAAATCCTCATATAAGGAAAGCCACATTAAACAAGGCAGAACTAAAAGGTTAATTCTAAAGGTCTCAATCATGAGGAACGCCTGGGTGGCTCAGTGGTTAAGTGTCTGCCTTGGGCTCAGGTCATGATCCCAGAGTCCCAGGATCGAGCCCCACTTTGGGCTCCCTGCTTGGCGGGAAGCCTGCTTCTCCCTCTCTCACTCCCCCTGATAGTGTTCCCTCTCTAGCTGTGTTTCTCTCCGTCAAATAAATAAAGGCTTCGATCAGGCTACATGGCAGGAGTGAGCCCATGTTTACGAGCCATGATCAGACACACTTGATACCGCAGAAGATCACTCTAATTCCTCGAGTCTTTTCACTGCCCCACAGACACCAGCAGGACGGCTGCTCGAACGGACAATAGCAAATGCCATCACACAGAGGCAAGGGCAGTGGATTAGAATTCAGTGATTTACATTTTGGTCTTGGCTCTGGGCTTAAAAACTGTGAATTAGCAGTCCTCTGTCTCCTTATCTGCAAAAGGGTCATTCCATTATTTATTCAATAGATTTTTCCATTCAGGTAGTGGCTAAGAGCTTCATGGCACCAATATTTTATATTATGTACCTTTCCTGTACATCCTAAAAAAGAAATCACTAACGTCTAAATATTACTGTGCTGTGCAGCTTATGTGAAGTTACCTTGTCCCTTAAACATTAAACACAGTGGATGCCACTAATTCATTATGTTCCGTTAAAAAATATTTTAAGTAATTTCAAAGTTTGAAAATAATTTTGTAAATGCCTGATGTCAATTTATCACTCTATCTTAATATTTAATTATATTTAGTATATGATTAACATAAATAATCTGTAACACAGTGTAATACGTAATATAAGTACATACATTGTTTCAGTTCTTTTCCTAAGGCATATAAGAATTCTACATAAGCCAACCTGAGAATAATGCAAACTCCTGACTTGAGTCTGTGCCTTATATTTTCAAAAACTGTAAACTCATTATAAATGTTAAGAATTAAAACACTACAGTTTTCCTTTTCTGTTTTCACATATGAAATCAATTACCCAATTTAACGTACTAGAAAGATTTCAAAACATTCCCTTTACTTATACTTTTGAGGTCTAGAGGAAGTAAAATTGGACTATTTTCAAGTGTAAATAAAACACTTTGTTGCATATCTTTTAGTTTTAAAAGCAAGCATCCTAAATAAGCACTATCAAAGAGCAGTCTGATTCTTCATTTTATACAGCTATTAGTAAACATTCTTCTTTTTCATTTTTAAAACCTCAATTATATATTTAGTTACTGAAATGAAGGAGTTTCAGTGTGACAGCTAATAGCCCAGATTCCAACTACAGGGACTCAATTAACAGATTGAGTCCATGTGGAAAAGAAAACAAAGGAGAAAAAAGAAGACATGAATGGAGAGTAAGGCCACTGAAGATCTCACACTGAAGAGCTGCCTTAACCTCACGTCACAGATTAATGCTTATGAATGAGGCAGAGTAAAGAATAAAGGGTTATAAATAATGCTGAAGAGATGATTTCTGTTGTTCACTCCAAGATGCTGCTGATCTCTCTCCCTCTCATTCACCCCCCACACCCTTCCTCCAGGTTATTTACACCCATATGGAATGACTTTTTTTTCCCCAAAAAAATTAGGGGCAGGGAATAAGTCCTTCTTTAAAAAACAAAAATAAAGCCCCAAAGAAAAGAGACCACTACATTTAGAATGCTCAGCAGTGATTTTTGACGAAGGACAATAATGTACCCTTGCAATACCAAGATCTAAGCTGCTCTTCCTATTTCTTTTGAATTAATTATGGCTTCAGAAATTTGAGTTTAAAAAATTTGAGGGTATAATAATTGAATGTTTCTGGTTTTGAACATTAACAGGTAAATAAAATACAGGCTTTTGGAAACATAACTTCTATTTTCTTTTTGACTGTTTTGTTTTCATTCTTGAGATTTCTCTTGCTGGATACACAATGCAGATTGTGAGGGCAAAAGAAGTGCTTCATAGATTCCAATCCAAAGAACGGAAAAAATATTTTTAAAAATCTCTTCAATGCCAAGTTTAATATAAATAAAATAGGTTAGAAATGTTAACATCATACTGAATTCCTAAAAGAGGTGTTTTAATAAGTAGTCACCCAATCTAAGATTCATATGCTGGCTTTGACATCAAGTACAGAATTCCCCAAGCACATTCTTTAGCTCTTTAGTCCACATTAAATCCATGGCTATAGGTTTCTGGCTTCTAGAACAGCTTCCTGGAGAAAGCAGAACTTACCTTTACATATCTTCCGCAGACGTTTCCTGGTGCTTTGAAAAGTCCTGAGGTCTATGTCAAACGGCCATTCTCTTGCTCCCAGGGTCTTAAGGGCTTGGAGAAATCCCAACACCTGCTGCTACCACTGAGTGTCGATTCTAGAAAAGCTTCAAGGTTTTGACAGCAGGATTGCTGAGCCACAGCCAAAGCTTGGGAAGCCTTAACAACTGAAAGCAAGTGTAGAGGGCAACTGGTACCCAGCATGGGCTCAATTGTAGCAGCAGGGGAAGGAATATTCCCGCCCTCACAAGGGTATAGAGGCAGCCATTAGGGAACCCAGGCTCTGTCAGTGGACAGGGCGGAGGAAGTGGAGACATGACCAGACAGCATGAGACCCTGAGGGAACGGGACAACTAGCACAGAGCTCAGGTAGCGCTTGAAAAGAATCACCAAAATTCCCCGACAGAACACGAGAAGCAATGGCGAAATGCAACAAAATACACGGAGACAGGCCATTCTAGCATCCCATAAGAGTGCCAAAAACACAGCTGAGGGAGGGATATGGCGCTCTAGTTCTAGAAAGAAAAGTAAGGAAGACATATTATAGTAGGTCTACCATATTTGAGTTTAAAAATCTAACACGTGACATAAAAATGCTTAAATCCTGGCACTATCACATTCGTATTAAGGAAATTTACAAATATGTAAAACCAAAGGGTGGTAATCCCAAGGCAAGAGAAATTAAAAGGCAAAGCTGTCTATTACTGGAGGAGAAAATGTAATAGAAGTGTTAAACTGAGCTGATTTCTAACTTGAGAAATTACAAAAATTGCTTTTTAAGTAAGAACAATGAATGTTTTATCAAATACATCACTTTCTACTCTGATCAGATTAGGAAAACTGAGGAATTCAACCAGATAAGAGAAAAAGAAAATGAAGAGAAAGAAGCAAGTAGACAAAAAGCATTCAGAAATAAGAAGAGGAAGACAGAGGAGAAAAGGGAAGAAGAAAAGAGGAGGAAGACAGGAAAATGTGACTAATGTACTAGGTGTTAATGCACAGTCAGATAAACTGCTAAGACTCTCCTAAAACTGGACTTTGTAATACTCTGTTTTCCAGAGAGCTCCTTTGAACTTGTTAACCACTGTTCACAGCTCCTCAATGACTCACAAGCCCTCAGGAACTCATCTGGAGGAGCTCACTAAATATTAGCTATCCAGCAAGTACAAGAGATGGACCCTAAGGCAATCTTGCTTTAAGGAGCTGGATAAAATCAAGTCAGAAAAGAAACACAAACTCTGACAGAACTGCAGTAATATGATGTGCCAAAAGAAAAAGAATCAGCTTTACTTGGGAACTACCTTTTTTTTTTTTTTGGTTTTTTTTCAAAACTAAAAACAAATTAACCATGGGTGTTATCTTATGCTTGCTTCAGAATTAAAGGAGAAGAAAATCTGCCAGTGGATGGCAGCTCTATGTGGGCGATTCTTGACTACAAGGTATTTGTTGCATATGTTTTTAACTCCAAGTGACCTAAAATATTAATAATAATCTTTTACTTGGTATCAAAAAGCTGATATCACCTTGTGTTAGGAAAAGTGGATTCCTATCGCTCACCATATAGATATGGTGATACAGATACAGAGTTAAGAACATGCACAATCATGGGGCACCTGGGTGGCTCAGTCATTAACCATCTGCCTTCAGCTGAGGTCATGATCTCAGAGAGCTGGGATCGAGCCCCGCACCGGGCTCCCTGCTATGTATGGGGCCTGCTTCTCCCTTTCTCACTCCCCTTGCTTGTGTTCCCTCTCTAGCTATGTTTCTCTGTCAAATAAATAAAATCTTGGAAAAAAAAAAAAGTACTTCTTGTTGGGCAAATTCATTCATGCCCCATAAGGCACTAAGGGTCCACCATTTTTATAAAATGAAATAGCCCTTACACTACATAAAAGTAAGTACTGCCCCGGCAGCTTGTATTTTAAATTTGAGAGAATTAAGAATTGATTAAGGGAACGGGGTGATGAATCTAGATTTCCCTTTAAAAATACTTTCATTGTAGGGGTGCCTGGGTGGCTCAGTAGGTTAAGCCTCTGCCTTCAGCTCAGATCATGATCTCAGAGTCCTGGGATCAAGCCTCACATCGGGCTCTCTACTCAGCAATGAGTCTGCTTCCCCCTCTCTCTCTGCCTACCTATGATCTCACTCTCTCTCTCTCTGTGTCAAATAAATAAATAAAATATTTTAAAAAATAAAAAATAAAAATAAAAATACTTTAATTGTATAAACAGTGCCTAAGTTCAGATATTGGTTTGAACTAAAACTTAGTATTTTCAAACACAATCATTCCCATATGATAGGTTTGCATAAGGAAAGACTGAGTGAGCCCCTATGGTGGAAACAAAATGGAAGTTTGGACTTAAAAAAATTAACAGTCTGAGGCGCCTCGGTGGCTCAGTGGGTTAAAGCCTCTGCCTTCGGCTCAGGTCATGATCTCAGGGTCCTGGGATTGAGGCCCACATCGGGCTCTCTGCTCAACAGGGAGCCTGCTTCCTCCTCTCTCTCTGCCTGCTTGTGATCCTGCTCTGTCAAATAAATAAATAAAATCTTTAAAAAAAAAACTAACAGTCTGACTTTGAATAAAATATAAAAAACCAATTACAGTTTGTTTTTTGACCTACGCTGTCAATCTCACTCACAAATATCAGTTTCAACATTCAAAACAACAAAAACTAAAACAAACAAAAAAAAATGTGGAAGAGTACCCAAAAAGTGAGTAAATGTCACCAAAAGTGACATAGCAGCATCTTTGCATCTAAAGAACTCTTCAGAGTATATGGTATGTCAGGATTATTTTCAGTGGAAACAGAAAAATCATTACTGGCTGTTTAAAAATATACATTCTATTGCAATTGAAGTAGTCTACTAAAGTAAGACCACATAGGCTAAATTTGTGTTTCGCTGTTCTTAAGCAGCACAGGGGAAAACTTTTTGACAAATGTGCAATCTTATCCTTGTACTTGGTCAGCCTGGAAACACAGCAGGTGCTCAATAGCTAGCTATTCACTGGTTGAATGGTGGTACCACAGGTGAAAAGGCACACCTCAAAAAGTATGTGTACAGGGATGGCGGAGTGTGGTCAAATAAAGTTCTCAGAAGTTCAACAGTTATCTTCCGGCATGGTTTGTCAGAGCCTTTAGAATGCTACCACAATTCCTAAACTTAATTGTCTACCTTTTTTATGCAATACCTATTAAACATAGATTAATTATTCTACGAAATTTTGGTCTATACCTTTGTGGAAAACTTATTATGTCTATATCTTCCCATCTTTTAATAAAAGACACAGGTGACCACCCGGGAGCCTGGGTGGCTCAGTGGGTTAAAAGCCTCTGCCTTCAGCTCAGGTCATGATCTCAGGGTCCTGGGATCGAGGCCTGTGTCAGGCTCTCTGCTCGGCAGGGAGCCTGCTTCCTCCTCTCTCTGGGGCGCCTGGGTGGCTCAGTTGTTGGGGCGGCTGCCTTTGGCTCAGTTCATGATCCCGGAGACCCTGGATCGAGTCCCACATCGGGCTCCCTGCTCGGCGGGAAGTCTGCTTCTCCCTCTCTCACTCCCCCTGCTTGTGTTCCCTCTCTGGCTGTGTTTCTCTCTGTCAAATAAATAAAATCTTAAAATAAATAAATAAATAAATAAATAAATAAGACACAGGTGAACTACTAATTGGCATATATTCATGTGTGTTCTAAATTACAAGAGAGAAGATATATACACATATATATGTATGTATGTATTTTAAGTCATACGGTAGGCTTTGTCAAAACGGGAAAAAAAATTTCAGAGTGAGAAAAGTTGAGACAGCTCATTCAAATTATTCCTTTTACTGATAGAGAAACTTGCTCAAGGAAATTACCTTATATTGGTACATAAATATAATACCCATGTCAAAGACCCCCCCCCCGTGCAACTATCTGACTAATATCCAATATCTTACTAATTTGCTTACATAATTATCTTAAATTAAAAAGAATATTCCTGGCAAGAATTATGCAGAACAAATCATTTCTTAAGTTAAAATTCTATATTAGGAGGTGCTCATTCAGAATGGAACGGAGGAAAAATTGCTTTCATATACTAAAAAGTCACTTTTTTTAGATCATTGTGGGTCAAATGAAGAACAAGAGTAAAAATTAAATAGTGGAACTTACAATGGAAACTGTGTTCCATGTACTGAGGTATCTAACAACCTTCAGGATTAGTATCTTCAAGTAGTAAGCTGGGAATACATATGAACTTCATTTATGGAATACATATAAGATCACAGATCAGGTCACAAGTGTGAAAACTCTTGACTCCCCTCTAAAACAACATTCTGATGTTCAGATTATCAGAGGCCGTCTTCCAATGGGTGCCATGTGATCCCTGGAGAGATCAGCCCTTCCCAAAAGATACTTTTGTGCACTGGCTCCCCATTTGCCTTATTCACTCACCAGCATCCATTAGCCAACTCCATGCTTTATCTTCAATACATAAGATACAGCTTCTTCTTGCCATGGTGCCATGAAAAGGATCCAGAAGGTCCCCTTAAACAACATTTCCTGAGTGGCTGCTGCAGCACCGAGAGTAAAGGATATGCCAGGTCAGCCACTTTTCCTTCCCAGCAGTATTAGCAGCAGCAGCAGCAGCAGAAGCTGGAGCAGACCGTGTAGACCCAACTCCTTGCAGGATGCTAGCCAAAGCACTCTTGTTTATTCTACACCTAGGCAGACTTTGCCCGTATGTTTGCACCTTTCCCAGAGTGTCAAAACAGGTGTTTACCTGTGATCATGCTTAAAATATGCTCCCCAAACAAGGTGATAAATATACTGTCACTATGAAATTCTACGTTCCTAATTCTATGGAAAACGTGTCCTCAAGGTTTACTTTATTATAAGGAAGCCGTGATGAATCCTCTTAAGAATTCATTCATGCTTTCACTCCTAATAAGCAGGGTGGAAAAGGGAGCCTGGGTGGCTCAGTGGGTTAAAGCCTCTGCCTTTGGCTCAGGTCATGATCTCAGGGTCCTGGGATCCAGGTCCGAATCCGACTCTGCTCAGCATGGAGCCTGCTTCCTCCTCTCTCTCTGCTTGCCTCTCTGCCTACTTGTGATCTCTCTCTCTGTCAAATAAATAAATAAAATCTTAAAAAAAAAAAAAAAGCAGGTGGATTGCTCTAAAACTTCCTGTTAATGAAAGAAAGGATATTACCATATAAAATAAATGCCATCATGCAATACTGGTCACTTCTTTCCTAATGTTCTATCTGCCTTCCTGGCATAGAGCCACTTTTTGCAAATGCTGTGTTCATTATCTTTACAACACTCCCAACAGATGGAGAAATATCAGGTTTTATGATTTTTACAGGAGGAACAATGACTTCTTTGCTATTATATTCTATTCCCATTTTGATGTTATTGATGAATTGCTTTTCCTTCCAGTACTGTTCAACGTGATGAGTGGCTAGAATATGGCTGCCCAACAGAGTGGGCAGGTAACATCATTAACAAATCATTTCCTTAACTGATTTATCCTATAGATATAAACAGTATCTAGATATTTTTAAAAATTTAAATAGCTTAACGAAGGGTAAGTATAATACAGATTACTATTTTCCTAATAAGTTTACTTATTAGAGAATAACCCGGAACACAGGAACATTTTCCCTTGCATAGTAGAGAATACCAATTCTCATTAGCAAAATGGAAACACTACAAACACAGAATCTTAGTATATAATGTTTCTTATGTATTCATACTTTTCATGTTCACTTCATCATCAAAGTAATAACAGGAACAATCACTAACACTTACTGAATGCTCACGAAGTGCGGGCACTGTTCTTAGGGCTTTAAATGGGTTATCCTATTTAATCTTCACAGCAACCACAGATCAGTGCTATTACTGCCTCATTTTCCAATGAGGACACTGAGGTACAGTCAGGTTCCATCACATGTTCTAAGTCACAGAGCTCGCAACTGACACGGACCCAGGTTGTCCAGTTCGGAACTGGAGCTCTTCAACATTTTGCCTCAACTGCCACATTAGTTTTGGTTTTCACAGCTTTGTGTATTGCCTGTATACCTTTCACAAGGTCAGCATTAGAAAATGTTCACATAAAATTAAGATTGCATAATAGCTAACATGTATAGGGTACATACTATATGCCATGAAAATTCCTTAAGTTTTTGACATGCATGTATTGTAAGGTTCGCGACACCCCAGCAAGGCATATGGGATCCCATTTAGTGGGGTACATCGGAGGAATCGAGGCACAGGGCATCAAGGGAGTTGCCAAAGATCATACACAGCTACTAAGGAGCTGGTGTTAACTCTGGATTCAGGGAAGGCAGCTCCTGAAGCTGTGGTTTTACGACTACACCTCCCCTCCACTGCTCTTGAAAGCTGATGGCACATTAGACCTAAAGAAGGGGAGTAAAGAACATCAGGTCTGGCCGGAACCCTGGTGGGAAGAGGATATGCTAGCCCTGTGTCTTTTCAAAAAATCAATATGCATAAAGTACGTCCATTTATATAACACACAAGCTTGCATCCATCTCTCTTAATGATGCTTACTAACTGTAACTTAAAAGAATTAAATGGTTCAGGTGATTCTCACATTTTAAAGAAGTCAAGGACAGGTGGCGCCCGGGTGGCTCAGTTGGTTAAGCAACTGCCTTCAGCTCAGGTCATGATCCCGGAGACCCGGGATGGAGTCCCACATCAGTTGCCCTGCTCGGCGGGAAGCCTGTTTCTCCCTCTCTCACTCCCCCTGCTTGTGTTCCCTCTCTGGCTATGTTTCTCTCTGTCAAATAAATAAATATTAAAAAAAAAAAGTCAAGGACAGTTTCAGTTTCCACATTTGTTTCGAGTATATCATATCTTCAGAAGCACGAACAGGGCAGTGACAAAATATTGTCACCACAGTAGTGGTCAGCCTGATGGGGGACTACCACTGCTGGCGGCCACACTTCCATCTCATTCCCATCATTTAATTGTACATTTCATTATGTGCAGGACCAAGACAGTAATTGTGAGATTAGAGGAAGCTGCAGAAATCTGAGGTTCATCCCTTGAGCAACCCTGGACCAGGATGCCTCCTTGAATATTCAGCAGCTGAAATGACCTTCTCTGAATTAGCACTTGAGGATACAAAGTCACCTGGGTCATCTCAGCTCAAGTCAAGAACCTACGGTCACAAACCTAAGACTGAAAAACCAAAACCAACCTATCTCTTTAATTTGGCAGCAAGCCTAACTCTCTGGATTAAGTTTGGCTAGCTTTGGCTTTTTCGCCTTTAACCTAATATAAATTAACACAAGAAACAGAAAAACTTCAGAGAGAAAATGGTGAAGGCATCTACCCCTTCAGAATTTAGCCATAAGCTGTAAGAAATGCAGCCATTTGGTGGCATTTAGCAAGAAGAAATTTAGGTGCCCATGTGGCACAGCTTGAAGTGATACACGCGAGCCTATTTACTCTCGATTATTTTTAAAATCAAAATCAAGAGTTTCCAAAGAAAGAAGATGACAATTCTTTACCGATTTTTAGACAATTATCTTCTCTGCAGAATTCCTTGAGCGGTGGCATTATACGTTGTACCCACATAAGCTTGATTCACTCTTTGGCTGACAACAAGATTTAAATTTATCTGTCTTCGAAGTTAACAGCAAATTAACACAAAAGTTATTCAAAAGTTCTTAAAAAAACACATTCTGACATCTTTTGGGTGAGAAAAACAAAGTAACCTCATAGGCTTTTACATAAGGTAGATCATAACATATGATTTCTATGACCTTGGCACTATGAAGTGATAGGCTAGGAAGATCAGGACTCATTTATGCAGGCATCTGAATATAATAAATATATATATGGATATATATTTTTTCCTGACCAAGTCATCTACTGTTCAAGTTATCTACTGTGGCTACAATTATTATTTCTTGCTGCTGTTAACGACAATGCCATTACAAACATAGAAATACAAGTTTGGGTCATTTTAAGACTTTACTTTCAGAAAGATTTAAAGAACAGAAGTCGTATTTGTAGATGAATACATTAGCTGTGTCTGTTATTCATCAACTCTTACTGGGCTTACTCTCTTCTGTTTAATTCCTTGAACTTGGCTTTATCTAGAAAGAACCATTAATAACCCCCAACTCTAGGCCATGCTTAGATCAAAACAGGTAAGGTTGCCATGAGCTCCCCACATTCTTCTGAAACTAAGCAACACATTATTACCAATCCTTAACGAATATCAAGTCAGTCAAGTATAAACTGGTGACATAAAAGTGAAAATCTCTAATTGGGCATTACAAATTCCTGAGTCATTTTTTCCTCACAACTTTATGCTTTAAATAAACCTAAATGCTAGCTAAAGAAAATCTACAAGCAACTCAGTATGACTTAGTGTTTCCAAACCAGGAAAAGGAAGGACTTTCAGTGTTCGAGATAAGGTTTGTTTTCTGTAGTCTGGAAAATAAACATTTCCTATGCAGTTAAGCACAGGGACTCCGAGTGTGTGTGTGTGTGTGTGTGTAAGGGTAGAGAGAAGGAGAGAGAAAGAGAGGAGGAGAGAAGAAAAGAGAAAGAATTTTTAAGTAGTATTTAGTGTTCATGTAACACCAAATTTTGTGCTGGAGTTAGAATTTATCTCAGCAAGTTATGTGTACATGAGCCACAAAAAAAATTGTCATTTGTCAACAAAATCAACAGAAATGTTTACCTGATCATATATATCACATTTCTATTAATTCAATGATACAGAATGATATATTCAACATTTATATAAAATAATAGAAGTCTGGGCTCTCTAAATTGGATTATTTCAATATACATAAAACATTTTCTGCATTTAAATAAAATTAGCAGTTTTTTCCTGATAGGAAAATAAGCAGATTTTGTCCTGGTATCATGCTTATATGACACTAGACATATCTACTTTATTTTAATACATTTTATGTAATTTATTGTTTACTGGAGTTACTGAGCAATGGCCAAGAGAAGTAATCCTTTTGTATTTGTCAAGTATAGATACTCATGTAACCTATCAAACCACAGTTTAAGTTGTCAAGGCATGAGTAAGAGCTTCTGCTGCAACCATCCATCTTCCCACGTGTTAGGTGGAAATGCATCATACAAGCCTCTGCTCCATGTCTGGGTATGAGATTTTAAATTAAAAGTACAAATACCACCTCGATGTCAGGTATATGGCTATGTCTACTCATTCAGTTAATCCTCATTGCCCAACTTTGAGGCAGGTATATTACTGTTCCCATTTGACAGATGAGAACATTCAGAGAGGTTGGAAAATCTGTCCAACAAAATGCCCCTGATACTTTGGGTAGAAACTAGGGACTAGTAGGATTACACACACACACACACACCTGGGATGTTTACTTTCTTGTTTTCTGTTATAGGGATTGCCATATTTTTTAAGAGGCACAGAGAGTTATAATTTATCTTTGAGGATTTTTTTTCTAAAGATTTTGTTTATTTATTTGACACAGAAAGAGAGAGAGAAGGTGGGGGGAACACAAGCAGGGCGAGTGGGAAAGGGAAAAGCAGGCTTCACACAGAGCAGGGAGCCCGATGCAGAACTTGATCCCAGGACCCTAGGATCATGACCTGAGCCCAAGGCAGATGCTTAATGACTGAGCCACACAGGTGTCCCTATCTTTGTGGATTTATAGAAATAATTCTTTAACTATTGGAGACTGCTACTTCTTCAGTTGTCAGATAAGAAAATGTAAAGGGAAAATTATTTCAAACCAAATAGCAGACAGATTTTAAAATGTCCAGAAGGCTTTTATTTTAACCAACACCTGAAAATAGTAGAACATTAGCCTGTTTTGAAAGAAATACATTTTCTTTATGCATGTTTGACACTGCTGGCTGACCTAAGCCAAGTCAACTCGGCTAAGGAGTAAATATTATCCTCTGATTTGTACAAGGTTCTCTTAATGCAAAATAGAGAATTTCCCCATTTTTATTTTTATTTGTTGTTATTATGAACTTTACATTGTGTAATTAAATGTGACCAGTATTATTCCGTTTTTAGGCCCAGTTTCACTCCTAAATTAGCTCGTATCTGTCTCTTAGCACAGGCATTTCCAGTTCTACATTCCTGTTTAAAATATTTCTTCCCCCTCTCTCCACCTTTTTTTTTCCCTTCCAGAAATGACTAATCTTCCTGTTATTCTACTCTGTCAGTTTTTCCCCTAGTATTCTTTTCATGTTGCATAACATTTACTTTTCAACGACTCCTTTTAGAATTTTACTACTGTATCCTGATGCTAGCCTTTCGTTTTCAACAGCTTAACACAGTCAACAGTTACATATTAGCAAACTTTTTTGTCAGCTTCTGTGCCATTCAGATTAAGCTACCTCCTCAAGTCAAAATGCAACTATTCTTTCAAATGACACAATATAAATGTCCACTAGTTGCTCTTTAAAGTTAAATTCGGGCTAATCCTTCGTTATCAGGCACAATTAAAGGGCTTAGCTTTTTGTCTTCTTTCAGATTTCCTGATCAGTGTTATTAGCAAAACAACATAATGCCACTTCTTCTAAAATTCTCTTAAAAAAATAAAATATAATAAAAGTCTCTTGCTTTCCAGGACTTCTCCACAACATCATAAAACATATTAGTATAGACCTACAAGAAGAATGTAAAGCCGTTCATCTTTCTGATTTTCAACTGCAAAAAAATATTTTAATTATATGCCAAAGAATTGGACTTCTACCTTAATTTTAAGTAATCGTAACAGCTATATAGCTACAAACTATATGAACATGAGTAAAGAGTAGAGTTTCTATCCTAGAGAAAACATCTGAGTTTTAGAATTACAATGATTATATAACTACATCTAAAATTTACGACATAATATTGCATGCCTAACAAAATGTTAATCATAATCTCAGATTTACATAGTCATTTTTTTGGCAAAACCATATTATATTGTCTAATAGTCATAGAATCCCACAGAGAAAGCTGTAACTTACTAGTCCTATTTACACTGGCTATTCATACAAGAAGAGGCCCACAAGGTTTTAGAAACTGTACATTTTCTAAAATCCAAGAACACCTTTAAAAATCCTGATAAGGGGCGCCTGGGTGGCTCAGTTGGTTAAGTGACTGCCTTCGGCTCAGGTCATGATCCTGGAGACCCAGGATCAAGTCCCACATCGGGCTCCCTGCTCGGCAGGAAGCCTGCTTCTCCTTCTCTCACTCCCCTTGCTTGTGTTCCCTCTCTGGCTGTATTTCTCTCTGTCAAATAAATAAAATCTTAAAAAAAAAAAAAAAATCCTGACAAAACACTTTAATTACAGGAGATGAAGATATCCCTAAAATGTCACCCTCACTTTCTGAAAATAAAAGTCAAATAAAGTTCCAATATTTGCTTAAGTTAAAAGAGCATAAGAGCTCCCTATTTACTTTCAGTCTTGGGGGTGAGAATCCCCATTATCCATTATTTCTTCTTCTTACTTATTCAAACAACAAAAATTAAAACTTTCTTGTTTGTTATATATAATGCCCTATACAGAGACATCTCATTTCTCTTTGGGTGAGCACAAGTAACTTTCAAGTCTCTAATTTATTGCCCCTATTTCAGAGTTTAGGGCCAGGGACTCTAAAGTCAGCTAAAATATTCTTGGTTAATATTTATCGTATAGGACATCAAATGTTATAATAACCAAAACCAGAATAATGTACATGTTTATTTGTTTTAATTACATCACATTATAAGTAGAAAACAAATCCAAACTACATATTCTATGAAAAAGGCAGGGCTCATGTCCACATCCCCAGTGACTAGCACAGTGCTTACCTCTCTTCACTCCCCCAAATAAGATGCTCAATAAATACTGAGTGGATAAATTCAATGATACAGGGGTATATTATGGTAAATAAAAAAGGAAGGACAAGATACTTCCTGGCACCATAGGAAATAATATTCTCAAAATGCTTTAATCAAAAAAAAGAAAGAAAGAGAGAAAGAAAGAAAGAAAGAAAGAAAGAAAACCAAAGAGGATTAGGATAAATAAAACAATATCCCCAAGGGAAATTTTGTCAAAATTTGTTAGAATACTTTGAATGTAATTATAACTATACTTATGTCTTATATTAAGAAAAAATTAATGTCTGATTCTGAAATTCATAAATAAAATAAAGCCTATGCATTTTTTCTCCACCTTTTAATATAAACCATATTGTGGAGGTGCCAATTAGTTACCAGGAAAAAGTTCTTTACAGAAAAATTACAGGTAATGAATGCAGGGGAAAGGCTATAATTAAAAATCACCATTCTGCAATCCCTAAAAAACAAAAACAAAAACAAAAACAAAACATGAAATTATGACCTGATTAACAATGAGGTAAAACTACTGATCTAAGTCTGATAAAGAACTTTATAGGACTGGCCCAGACAGACCGGAACTCATAGACAGATTTCAGCATCATTAAAAGTTGAAACAACAGAAATTATGCCCTTTTGGTGTAATGCAATCAAAAGTACAGAGCACCATCTAGGAAGTATTCTCACCAAATAATAATAGTAATAAATAATAATAATAAATTGCATTACAAGTGAATTCAAGTCTAGCTTTAATTTCTAGTCTGCAGAAAATCAGGGTGATGTAAGAACAAGGTAAATATCACTATATAAAGAAACAATAGCTAAATTTAGGACTTAAATCTTCTTCATGACAATGACTGAATTTCTCCATAAATAAAGACATGGGGAGAAGAAAAGGAGCAGAAATTATGACAGAGTAAGAAGAATCTTAAAAGATATCATATCCAAATGGACTGTGCAAATCCTATTTAGGTGTTCATCTGATCACTCCATCTATAAAAAGGCTCCTGCAGTGACAATAAGGAAAAACTGAGCAAGAAGTCGGTACTAAGTAATGTATTATTGTCAATTATTATTATCAAATGCAGACAGGATACATGCATACAAAAAAGCTGATTCATACATCAAAAATAGCATTACATTTTCTCTAATTTTGTATATGTTTGAGAACTGCCATAACGATTTTTATAAAGCTTTATACATATATATAAACAGAAAGCAAAAGAGAATGAGTTACGGTCTGGAAGAATAATCAACCTTCCACTATATTTATGACCCAGAGTCACAAAGCCCAGTTGACAAGCCAGACTTGGCTTTTTACAATCTGATCTGGCTGACCTAACTCAATTCATTTATATCTATGAACATAAATATCTTTATATGTAGCAGAAAAATGACTGACTTACTCTACTTCAAAAATCATATATATGCTTCCTATATATAAATTACAAACTTAAAAAATCTGAAAATATAGATAACATTATTAAAAAGTTTTCTTGTTCACCTTCATGTCACATGTATATGTATTATCAATTCAACCAAATCGTAAGGTCTTTATGAACAAAGTCTGTGTCTTATTCTTTCAATCAACAACTGTTTGACATATGTTTCTAATGGGTCTACTACACATCAAGTATTCCACTAAATAGTAAGAACACAGAGGTGGTAAGAGAGAGGGAGGGAGGTACGTAATTACAATTCATGTGCCAAAGACAGTTACAGAGATATGAATGGGGCGCACTACAGACAAAATAACATCGCCAGGGCTGCAGTGAAGAGTTTCGTAGTGGAGCCAATATCTAAACTCAATCTAAATATGAAAAAAGTTTTACAGAACTATTTTAGGGAAGGAAAAACAGTTCTAAGCAGAAAGACCTAAAGGACAAAAGACTTTAGGTTGGAACAGCAAGAGAGCTTCCTTTTTTGCAACAGGGCAGTATCACTGTTGTGTAATCAGTGTTACAGGCACTGGGCCTCAATCAGTGACCCACTGGACTCAACAAAATGCTAAGTACTTAGTAAGGGATCAACAAATGTCTATTAATTAAGGTACGGAGAGATAAACAGTAGTACTATTTGAGTGATCACTGGGCACAAGGCATTTTGCTAATATATTAAAATAAATATATTTCTTTTTTTAAGATTTTATTTAGTTTATTTGAGAGAGAGAGTGAATGAGAGAGAGAGAGAGAGAGAGAGAGAGTGAGAAAGAGAGAGAGAGAGAAGGGGCAGGAGCAGAGGGAGAGGGAGAAGCAGACTCCCTGCTCAGTAGGGAGTGCGACATGTGGCTTGATCCCGGGGCCCTGAGATCATGACCTGAGTCCAAGGCAGACACTTAACCATCTGAGCCACCCAGGTGCCTGAGATAAATGCATTTCTTATTCAACCTCACATCAATCTCAAGGTAGGGAGGTCCTAATTTACAGATTAGGACGCTGGGGCACAGAAGGCCTAATAAGTAAGTTGCTCTGTCACTCCATTAGCAAGGGGTATATTAAGCAGTATTCTGAAGGTTTCAAACAATGCAGAAAGAACATACCTGGAAATAAAATTCTACATGGCTATTCTACATGGTTAATCGATCAAAAAAAAAAAAAAAAAAGAGATGATACTATAAACAGTGAGTGCTGCTAAGTATCTAAGTGGCTCTCTGGACAGGGAAGGACCTTGAGTTGTGGTTTTCGTCAATCTCCATGATGTAAATACACCCACCGTGGCCAGTTTTAAGCTGCCAACATGACATCACTTAACCTGCAGCTGGGAAGAAATCTTTATGTGAGCCAGCTACAGCACAACACTGGCCATAGCCTTCAACAACCCATTCAGGTAGAGAGTTAGATTAAGAGGCTGATTATGTGATCAAGAGGATAACAAGCAAATCAAAGAAAAGGTACGACCGCTAGTCCTGTCTACAGGACTCTGTATGCAAGTAACAGCCAATTCATGTTTGAGATTGATGAACTCCTAAGGAATAGAATATAATGTATGAAAGGCAATGAGATTCCTCAAGGAAACATTCATTTTCTGTGAATGAAGAGTTGACATTTAAAAAAGTATTCTTTCTATATGACTAATGAACTGTGATTACTAAGTGATTTCCTACTAAATTATTCCTCCCTCAGGTAACACAGAAGAGGCTTTATTTCTAATTAGAAAAGTTAAAAATGAAAACACAGTTGAAGGAAATTATTTCGTTTGGGTCATCAACAGACATGGCAACCAAAAAAGGGGAGATTACTTTTGCATACCCTGTGTTTTACAGGCTTCCTGCCATATAAAAGGTGTTGAATGATACTGATCAGAAGGAAGGAGAGGAAAAAAAAAATCACAGAACTAGATTTTTATATAAGCAGCCTTATTTATAGTTAAAGAATATGCCGGGCAGCTGGGTGGCTCAGTGGGTTAAAACCTCTGCCTTAGGCTCAGGTCATGATCTCAGGGTCCTGGGATCTAGGCCCACATGGGGCTCTCTGCTCAGCAGGGAGTTTCTTCCTCCTCTCTCTCTGCCTGCCTCTCTGCCTACTTGTGATCTCTCTCTATGTCATATAAATAAATAAAATCTTTAAAAAAAAAAGAATATGCAGATATATGTACATAAAAGGGAGTACAAATGATTAATATTAGTGTATTTACAACATTGCTTTAAAAACATTCCTTTAGGTTACTCATTTAAAAATAGCACTGAATGAATAAGCAAAGTTAGATGAATTTTATATGTGTACAAAAGGGAGTAAGAATCATTAATATTAATAAACTGATCCTATCTCCTTACAAAGTCTCTTTATCATTGAACAGTGTCCAATAAATACATCTAATAAATTTTTAATGAAATAGAAAACAGATTTTTCACATAGAATGCAAATATAATGTTGAAGAGAAGCAACTGGTGATTAGCAAAGCAAAAAAAAAAAAAGAAAGAAAGAAAGAAAGAAAGAAAGAAAGAAAGAAAGAAAGAAAGAAGTTTAAATTAAATACAAATTTCTTGAGAGGTCTAGCAACCTTAAACCAGATGGCTCCATTTTTGGGCACATGGGCAGTCTGCTGATGACCTGTGACTGAATCTGGCTCTCAAGAACCTACAGCCCATCTATTAGTTAACACAATCCTGGCTTAAAGAGCCTCCAAGAAAAAAAAAAATGCAATTCATTAGCACCTCATTTTGCTATTAAATACACATGCAAAATAAAGACAAAAGATGCGTCTAAGTCTTGTTAGAGTCTCTATCTATATGTTTTCTTTTTTTTTAAATAATTTAATTTTTCAGTGTTCCAAGATTCATTGTTTATGTTGTCTCAATAGTAAGTACCAGACATCTATTGTTGGGTTAATTTGACTACTGATTTTTATTCATAATGACTTTTATCAAAGGCAGAAAGATATCACTTTTTTAGTCCTAGTGCCTTTGGGGAGAAAAATTCAGAGAATAGGTGATTAGAAATGAAAAAAAAAAATCAAAATCAGCAATACTGTTGCCCAGTAAAAAAAATATCTCAAACAACCCATTTTGTTACTTAATTAACAATTTTTCAGCCCAGTTATCAGACTGAGAGGAGAGTACAGGTGTATATTTTTATCTCTGCGATATCACAGTTAGTTGCAAAGTGAAAGTTCAAACCAAATAATTCTAATGTTCTACAAACAATGTTGATTTCATTTCCTTGAATGAAAGAGGCCTGTCAAAGAGGTGACTGTGTCAAGTCTTAATGACATGTATGGTCTAATTTATAACTGTAACATCTATCATTAGTTTTTTTGTAAAGCTTAGAGGTAGGATAAAGAAGGTTATAGCATGAATCGGGAGCTAAAATTTCAAATGGTATTCCATATTTCATCCCATTTTAATAATAGTGAAGTAGAGTAATATTCATTGGAAGTTTACTACGTCTCCAGCCTATGGGCAGACAGAGATTCATAGATGACAAAAAGCAGTCTCTGCTTTTAAAAAGCTTCCAGACAGGAGACACGGGGGTTCAAACTAACCACAATGGTCTCTACTAGAATACTGTATGGTTCACACATGTCTATTAATGCTGCATTTTCATGCAGTAAAATAATCTTAATAAGTAATGCATGCGTTTTCATATTTCTATACAATGGTAATATTACCTAAGTTATTATAATTCTATCTAAAACAAAAGTGAATAGGCTTTGGGTCAGAGATTAAGAGACTGCCTTAGGCAAAAACTGTTCTGTCCAGATTTAAAAAAAACAAAAACAAACAAACAAAAAAAATCCCTCAGGAGAAAACAAATACTACTCTCTTCCACTTAGTTTTAAAGTGGATCTGACTACAGGGTCTTTTGAAATTAACACATCACTAATTGCTATACAAACAGAAAGCATGGCCTGAAGTAGAAATATGTAGTTATTGATACTAACCTCCTTACAATTTTCATGATGAAGAATGGCATACCAAGCTCAGTTTGCTATCTCCTGAACATTTTCATTATTTCCCAACCTTCACGATTAGGAAATTAGTCTAGCCTCATAATTATCAGCAAACAAAACAAACATGGTATGGAGGTCTTTAAATTCATCACTTTTGAGCATTAGTGAAGAGGCTCACTGCTCAGGACAGTAAGTATTGCTTTATTCCAAGGGGAGATACCCTACAGAGTCCGTAACTTTTTAAGATTATTATCAAGGCCTTACCCTTCCTGAAAACACAAACTGCAGAAAAGCACGCCAAATCTAAAATAATGGATCAGTAGAACTTATTCCCTAAGCAGATGACATTTACAAATTGTGAAGCTCCTTGAAGAGGGCCAGTAAGTCTCAAGGAGTAATGTATCTTCATGTTCAAGAGGCGATTGTAGCATTTGTTACCAGCTACATAATTACTCCACTCTAACTCTTAATGAGCCTGAAGTACTAGATTTTTAATCCCCCCTGATGACCCTCTTCAAAGTGGATAAATATAGGTTTCTTCTCAAACACTTAATTGCTAGGACTACTGGTATCAACACATAATCTGGATCATTTTTGACCCTCTAGAACTTTTTATTTCTTTTTAAAAGAGCTTATATCACACAGCTCCTAAAATAATTACTGGAGGGAAAAAGTCATGAGCAGGTTAACAAGGGGCAGGGCCTAGGCACTGATACTTTTCAGAAGCCTAGATAGACTCTCTCTTCTGCTTCCGGTTGAAGATTTACAATACTGTAAAGTTTTCACACTTGGAAGACAAAACTTTATTTTTAATCATTCTAAAAGTAAAGTGTGGAGAAATTTAAGTGGAACAGAGATACACGGACATCCCTACAAACAACACGTATCTCCGCTATTATTATTTCTACAATAAAACAACAATAATTACAGTTGCTATGGTTGCAGTCTGGTGCCCAGAACGTTCCTCTCATAATAAATACCAACACTGATCTAGGCTCTTCTCAACATCCTCAGTGGAGTTTTTGTTTGTTTGTTTAAGGAACAAGAAAGGAAGGAAGCAAAGAAGGAAGAAAAAATAAAACACTGATAATGTTTCTATTCTGGTAATATCACTTCTCCCTATACAACTTTTGATGGGTAAATATTATTCTATATAAGATTGATATTGTTTTTATTTTTTTTAAGATTTCATTTATTTATTTGACAGAGAGAGAGATCACAAGTAGGCAGAGAGGCAGGCAGAGAGAGAGGAGGAAGCAGGCTCCCTGCTGAGCAGAGAGCCAGATGCAGACCTCAATCCCAGGACCCTGAGATCATGAGCTGAAGGCAGAGGCTTTAACCCACTGAGCCACCCAGGCAACCAAGCTTGATACTTTTCTAACAAATCACTTTTATTAACAGAGAGTTAATATTGTTACAAAATAACTGTTTTGCACTACTGTACCCACCAATGATCATTCCCCATTAGAAACATGGGCTGCACATACAGCCATGATTCAGGAAGCCTGACCAGGTCCCTATGTGCTGCCTGTACAAGATAATATACAAAACATAATCTAAGTGCAAATAAAGGCCTGTTCCAGAAATTTACATTAGGATAACATAAACAATCCATCAGAGTGCCAGAGCAATTGAACTGCTTGAGTCCTACCATAAATGAAGTATTCCTTAGAGAAATACTTTTTATAGTTATATGCTGCTCTCCAACAAATGTCCCCTTCCACGAAAAAATTCACTAACGCTGAATTAAAAAGCACATAAAATCAGGGTGCTTGGGTGGCTCAGTCAATTACGCATCAGGACTCTTGATTTTGGCTCAGGTCCTATCTCAACGTCCTGAGTTCAAGTGCCACATGGAATTCCCTGCTCAGCAGGGAGTCTGCTTGAGATTATCTGATTCTCTTTCTCTTACTCTGCCCTTCCCCCCTTGAAAATAAATAAATATGTATTTTTTTAAAGCACACAAAATCTACTCACAATTATTGGTCATGGCCAAAAAGAAACACTGTTTTCAATTCATCAAACACTCAATAAATGCCAAGGATACTCAAAACACCATACATACAGAGGTGATTAATGTAAGCTTTCCATTCTTAAGGAGCTTAAAAGCTAGTGTGGGAAAAAAGAAACATGAACAAATGAACTGTAAGATCAGGTATAACGTGACTTATTCTGTGACACACAGAATGCTAGGGAAAAGTAGACAAGAAAAGTTATTTACTTCATGGAGTATGTCTCATTGGATAATCATCGTATAATGAGGGCCACTTACGAATAAAAGCACAGAGACAGAATTAAATTCATCTATCACCTGCAACCACAGGTTGGCTAGAGATCCAAAAGTTTAGCAAACAAACAAAAAGCTGATTGTGTAAGCAAGAAAACGTTGATGATGTAAGAATCAAGTGGCCACGCAGAACTTAAAATATAGGATATGAATAGAGGGTACTGTATAAAATTTTATTATAATCTTAAACTGTGTCCTATTCCTCCTTTTAGTAGTTTTATAATAAACTTGGGCATATACCCACATCCTACATACTTTTTTTTTTTTGAAAGCCTGCTATTAAACTGCAGAACACCATAAACCTTTAATATCAGACTCATCAGAAGAGTCAAGGCAATTATTCACCTTTAAGAGCAACGAACAGCAGTGCCTTGACCTTAATAGCAGTTTCCAACCACCAGGTGTGTCAGCAATGCCATTTCCATGAAATGCGACAAGATATTCCAGTTTTTGCTGGGACCAACTGACTAGCCATATTTACAGGGTCCTGATGATCTTAGGATCTTTATGACTATAATTGAGCCATCGCCTCACAGTGGCTCCTTGGTTCCCCTAAGCAGTAAAACGAACGGATTATATGACACTGTTTCACTGGAGTTCAATATTAAAAGCAATAAAGAAAAAACTTCTATTTTCATGGAAAAACCTAGAGCACCTGAGGTTTTTACCCTTATAATTTTTTTTTAAGATTTTATTTCTTTATTTGACAGAGAAACACAGCTAGAGAGGGAACACAAGCAGGGGGAGTGAGAGAGGGAGAAGCAGGCTTCCCACAGAGCAGGAAGCCAGATGCGGGGCTCGATCCTGGGATCATGACCTGAGCCGAAGGCAGTCACTTAACCAACTGAGCCACCCAGGCGTCCCTCTTACAATTTTTATAAAGCTTTACTTGTTGTGCAGTCTTTGACTACCCGATGATTTGCCTTGACACAGTTACTCTGGTAAAAACTTTAACTGGAATCACAGCTAAATCTCAATTTTCTTTCAAGTTAGTTCAGAAATACTGGAAACACTACCAACAGCACAATCAAAAATGAGATTAGTAGGTTACATTCCAAATTTGCAATATTAACCTCATATTGAAAAATCATAATAATCAAGGGGACTTAACTAGCCAGGATATTACAAATCGAAAGCTGGCTGCAGTCCGTGAATGACTGCAGAGTGTCTTTTATTTTCTAATCTGCACTGATTTTATTTCTATACTTCAAATCGACATAAGAGCAAGTCATGGCTTAGAAACAAGATTTGCAGCTTGTCCTTTCAAAGATCTGCGCAGTAATGATAAACCTGTGGTTGGAGTCCATCAAGCTTACACTGAGCACTGTCCCTGGGTGAGGAGATGCTGCTGGACAATGCGTCTTTTCACCTAAAATAGAACCTGTAAACCCACAAACGAATGACTTTCCATCGATCAAGTCCTATTTTCATTCAAATACAGTTTAAAGCCACATGGTGGAATAAATCTGCAATAATTTTATCAACCTAAAACATTTTACCTTTAAGATTTTGATGATCCAGCTTTATTTGTGCTACTGGAATTAAAAAGCAAACAAACAAAAAAACAGTTCAAGAAATAGAATGGCCAATGTTCTGCCATGATGGTTGAGTTAAAACTTATAATGTTATTACATAATTTCTTATTGCGTTTCAAGACAATATGCATTAAATAACTGGAAACGTATGAAACAGTATCCTTTTTAACAGTTTTGTCCTAAGATAAACACATTTTAGTGATCACATCACTTACAGAATGCTTGTAACTTGAGATTTCATTTTTCTTCCAACAGTGACCTGTTTTTCTCTAGAACAGTTACTCAGAAAAATATTTTCAGCTAGTCATAAGAATGACTTCCTTAGAAGCCCTTTCCTTTGTGCTATTAAAGAGTCTGGAAAATTGCTTGCTTGACTCATTCATGCTATCAAAATATACTACAGGTTTAGGCTGACCATCCATTTTCCATTTCCTAGAACAAAACATACAATTTATGTATGAAGTTCTAAAGGAACAGCTTTTAGAGTTTTAGTGCCACTTTCATTTGTTGATAGTTTATAAAACTATATCCACACAGGCTACGCATTTGCTATGTCTCAGGACTGCTGCTTATGGAAGAAAAGTTTCACACGTTTAAATCCATTATACTTAAAGTTAAAAGGTCAAATGAACAAAAGGTCTCTAAGTTGTAATAGATTATCATCATTTTTAATTTCAGTGCTACAAACGAGAATCAATTAGAAATTCAAAGGGAACATATAATAGTTATTTGGAGATTACATGGAGTTACTAAGAAATAAGATATGTAAAAAATATGAAATTCTGTCCATAAAAAATAAGTTATGAGTCAACCAGCTCATCACTGGAACTTCACATTTGTTGACAAACATTGTAAGACTTAAAAGTAACATTTTTTCTTTTACCAATTGGTTATTAAATTAATAGAAAAGAGATCACAAAATGAAAGGTATACAATAAATGGAAACCTGCTAATTATAATCAACATACATCAAATAGCATTTTTGAGGGAATAGAGATCGTAGGGAATGTCATTTAGAGGGAAAAGCTATTTTTGAATCAGAAATCTAATGAAGATATTAATGAAGTGACTCCACCTTCTACCTATGAGTAAGAAATTACTAAGTAGGTGAGAAGATTATTTTGTTTTCTTAAATCATGTTTTAAAATTTATCTATAGTGGTGATGAGAAAGTAAAGCCAGCCCTATACGAGAGTCTAGAGCATGTGAAGATTTCCAGATGATCGTTTTATCCTTGGGAGAAAAATACATCTTCTATATAGATTGAGAAGTCATGGCAAAAATACTATGTTCCCTGAACCTCTCCGCAATGTTGAAAGAGTGACTGCTAACCAGGAGCACATAGCTGTTTAAAAATATATCTGGCCATGTTTCTTGGTTAAGAGACTCCCAAGTGAGTAAGTCTAGCTGGTAGGGCAAGGAGGAATGGGGAGGAGGAGGGGGGCGGATATACTTTCCCAAGTCTTTTTTGCTTTGTGCCGGATGCCTGGAAAAGTACCCGAGATGCTTTTTGGCACACAGTGGGCATGCCACGTAATCTGTTGACTCACTTGGAATTAAGTGGTTCCTACTGTTAGTATGGTTGATCACTAGGCAAGGGAAAAGTTTGGGTCTAGTAGGTATCTGGGGCATAAGTGGTCCAGTTGGACTATGTTCAGTCCAGAGCTTTTCCTATTTCTACTGTTAAAGTTCTAAACTGGGAGATCTTTTGAGGCCAGGATTTTAATAGGCATTTCAAAAAAAAAGAAGGGGGGGGGAGGGAAATGGAGAGCGGGAAGAG